>ML179465.1:48730-62252 GCA_004369135.1 Dendrothele bispora CBS 962.96
CTCCTGTTGCAGTGTCCCACAGTCTTATTGTCTTGTTATTTGACCCAGATACAATTCTTGTGCCATCTGCTGAGAATGCAACAGATCTCACACCATCATCATGGCCCTGGAGGGGATCTCCAATCTGACCTCTGGTTGCAGTGTCCCACAGTCTTATTGTCTTGTCATCTGACCCAGATACAATCATTGTGCCATCTGCTGAGAATGCAACAGATCTCACCCAATCATCATGGCCCTGGAGGGAATCTCCAATCTGCCCTCCTGTTGCAGTCTCCCAGAGTCCTATTGTCTTGTCTGATGACCCAGATACAATCCTTGTGCCATCTGCTGAGAATGCAACAGAGTTCACAGATTGATCATGGCCCTGAAGGGGATCTCCAATCTGAGCTCCTGTTGCAGTGTCCCAGAGTCTCATTGTCCAGTCTGATGACCCAGATACAATTCTTGTGCCATCTGCTGAGAATGCAACAGATGTCACCCAGTTATCATGGCCTTGAAGGGGATCTCCAACCTGAACTCCTGTTGCAGTGTCCCATAGTCTTACTGTCTTGTCATCTGACCCAGATACAATCATGTTGCCATCTGCTGAGAATGCAACAGAGTCCACATATGAATCATGGCCCTGTAGGAGATCTCCAATCTGACTTCCTGTTGCAGTGTCCCATAGTCTTATTGTCATGTCATCTGACCCAGATACAATCTTTGAGCCATCTGCTGAGAATGCAACAGAGTTCACATATGAATTATGGCCCTGGAGGGGATCTCCAATCTCACCTCCTGTTGCAGTGTCCCACAGTCTTATTGTCTTGTCATCTGACCCAGATACAATCCTTGTGCCATCTGCTGAGAATGCAACAGAGTTCACGTATGAATTATGGCCCTGGAGGGGATCTCCAATCTGAGCTCCTGTTGCAGTGTCCCACAGTCTTAATGTCTTGTCTGATGACCCAGATACAATCCTTTTGCCATCTAATGAGAATGCAACAGAGTTCACAGATGAATCATGGCCCTGGAGGGAGTCCCCAATCTGACCTCCTGTGGCAGTGTCCCACACTCTTATTGTAGAGTCATTGGACCCAGATACAATCTTTGTGCCATCTGCTGAGAATGCAACAGACTTGACACAATCTTCATGCCCCTCAATAGATACATCTACCTCTTTTCCCCTAAAAACATCCCACAATTTGATATTTCCATCACTATCACCAGATACCAATGTTTTACCATCACAGGATAGATTAATGCTGTGAATCTTAGAAGTGGTCTTCCAGCTATTAATCATTTCTCTTCTCATTGTTCTATGCTCCATCTTCATTACATTGTGCAAATTTATTTTGTTCATCAACCACTCAGAGCAGAATGGGAGAATGCTCAAATATATGTGTGGTGTAGCCTCAAGAACACTATCACTTAATAGACACAGTTCAACCACATATTTCACATCAACAACTCTTTCCCTAAGTTTATGCCCACTGCCACTGTTCAGATTCTGCTCCCCAGAAATTAAAATTGAGTTTTCATCACATCAAATTTTCAAATATACATACCTGCAGTACATAGTCAATATTCTCTTGACACACTGGTAGCTTCTTCATCAAATTCATTGCTTCTATCCAAAACACTGATTTAGTTTCCACAAAACTCTCCAGCTCTTTCATCAATTTTTCATTTCTGTTGCTTCTAGCAATATGATATCCCCACAAGGTGCATGCATAATCCAAAGTATCACTGATATTCTTCAATCTGCCCTCAATGTCTGGAACATCTTTATCTGCCAGAAATGATGATGGTAGGTCACAAATATTGAACCTCAGATTATTCATATGATTCAAGGTTGCATGGGACAACAATGTGTGCTGTTCTATTTCATTGCAGTACATCCCACCTGATCTGTCTTCAGTCACAATATAGTCTGCAAATGATGCATGGAAAGTGTAAATCAAATGATCTGAGATATAGAGCACTGATTGCATTCGTGAAATTGTAGCTTCCACAAGGTTTTGTTGCATTCCAAGAAGTTCAGATATGATACTGCAAGTCAATGGCCTTCCAGCAGTAATTATGGTGTGAATAATACCCAGGTAATTTTTTCTTTGACTAGCTGTCAGTTTTTCAGGAATAGCTTTCTTCAAGATTGTAGAGTATAGCTGATCCAAATCTTGTGTTTGGCTTTTGTCTGGAGAACTGTTCATACTTGTCATCTCCTGGACTTTAGATGGAGCTAAGTCAAGAAAGTCTGGATCACAAATATATTTGACCAATGTAGCAGCATATATGAACAGTTTTCCTGAGCTCTTAATAAGTTTGTTCATGTCTACTTGAGCAATATTCAGATCTTGGAGTTCATAAGAAAGATATATGGCTATATCTCCTTGTACCAAGCTTTCTTCTACATTATGGAGATACATTTTCTCAACCTGTGACTCTGCAGGAAGAGGTCTTGGAGCATTCAAGTGCCTGTATATATGATTTTCAGGCCGACTGGTGAAGAGGAACTTCAACCCTGGCATTCTTTGATTCTGAATTCCTGGAATTAGAGCACTTAATACAGATTCAATGTTTTCACATTCATCCAATGCATCAATTATGATGACAGGACTGACAGAATGCATTCCTTCTGTGCTAACAACTTTCATCCAAGGCTCAAATAGCAGCATTTCCAATTGTTCACTGGGAGGCTTACTGACTATATCAGGATTGCCTTTTTGTCACTAGTTCTCTACCAAATAATGGAGAGAACTGTGCCATTTGATACACAATGGTTGTAATAATTTTGTGTGATCCCTGCACTCTGGAAATTGCCTGGAGCAAAAAATGATGCTGCAAGCATTTTCTTATTTTTCATAGTGTCACAAACTGATTTTGCAATTGTACTTTTGCCAGTTCCAGCCATGCCACAGATCCAATAACCAAGAGTTTGCACAGATGAAATTCCATCTGCCCATTCCTCAATATCTTTCAAGATTTTTTCCCTTGTTCCTGGAGTACATCTTTCTCTAGCATGTCCATTGCCAATATCAACATCATGGAATGCCCTTTGAGAATAGGGCATGTTCTGCATGGTATGATCCTTTGAAAGAATTAGGTTTTACGTCTAGTAAATGAAAAAAGTTTGCATACTTTCAATAGATTTGCAATTTTCTTTGTATCTCTTCCAATTTCCTTTGTATCCCTCCCAATTGTGAACAAGACTTGATCCTAAATATGTTTCAGTTGTGATTCATATCATCAAAGGGCAACTCCAACACACCTTGCATTTTTCATACGCATCTTGTACTTCTTTGAAGAAACCATCAATATCTTTGTTGTTCTGGTCTCCTTGAACAACTTGAAATGCAATGTGCTGGTCTTTTTTCTTCAAGACTTGGGCATGGATGTCATCCAATCTCCTAGTAATCTTTAGTATCTCTGATTGGGCGAGCTACTATATAACTTACTTTGACAGTTGATCAAAATGGATCTGCATATCGAATGACATTCCCTTTTTTCTCTCTTGCTCAAGAATATTGGCTCTCTCAGCAATATCAGCAGCTAATTTGTCAAAGTTGTCTTTATTCTCAGCTACTTGCTATAGGAATGTAAACATGGTTAGAATTGACACTTTTGCATTTTAAACACTTACTCTGTAGATTCTGATGCACTCACACAGCCCACCAGCTGCTGCTTTCAATGGTCCAAACCAATCTGCTGATTCTTTAACCAAGTTAAGAGCCAACTGGAATGTATCTAATGCCATATCTCCTGCTTGGCCCCTATTGGAACTAGGGCTTGAGGATACAGATGTTTGAGAACCCGTTTGGGATGCAGCGACATTCTGCACATTGGAATTGTTCTGCTTGCCAGAAAAGAAAGCTTTCATCCGTTGAGTTTTGCGGCCCATATTCGGTTTTGTAGTCTCGAGAATCCAGACTGACGATACATATAACATGTATGTAGTCTGGTAAATAAGTCATAGGGCTGGCGCCCGTACTTTTTGATGAGCTAATCCGCCCCTCGGTCCGATAATAACCGATCAAGCTAAAAACGCGGATAGACGCGGATCCACCCATCAAAACACCACATGGCACGTGATTATTTTACGTCTGGTACCAGATGTACTGCCGTTCGTTCTCAACAACGACACGGTGAAAAAATTAGCAAATTTGTACAGAGCCAGATAAGGGTAAGGAGATTTATTTGAGCTAAAAATCACTGGGCAATTGTGGTATACGCACCACCTGTCTAGCTGCCGCAGGGCTGCCGGGGCGGATTATGTCATCCAAAAGTACAGGCGCCAGCCCCCTAAACATAACTACCAGACTATCGGTTTTGTTGAGTCTGAAATCGGTGGTGTGACTAGCGATCAAAGTGAGAAGCAGGAGGATAGCGCTTGAAGTTTATCCAAATGCACGTGATGGCTTCTTAGAAGCTCAGAATTTTAAGGTTTGCTCGAATGATTAAAGTTCACAGACATCTACATATGGAAAACATCTTCACACCATATGATATTGCGCCGGCCCGAGACTCACGATTTACTCGGTGTTTCCTTGTGCTGTTCATTTCACGCAATGTAGAAGTTTAAGAATTCCTCCCGATCTAAGTGTTCGATCTATCGAAGGAACAAGGCGGAGAAGCTCGTGTACCCAATACGTAGTATTAATGATCACTAGTGTAAAGCCTCCGACCAGCGCTTCAGTGTCAAGGTTCAATGTCAGTAGGCATGCCTTCTCCTAGTTGAAGGACTCGGGAAGCTTATAGCTGTTAGAAAACATAAACCCCAGCATCGCATATTGTATTAGCAAACCAGAACACCACCTTATTCATAGGATAGCAAAGTAAATCTCTCTTTCTATGTCAAAGAAACATAGTACACGTACGAGAGAGTCGTGACCGCATCATCGCTTACAAACAACCTTGTTTCCTGAAGTGATACCGGACAACTCATATCCAAAGATTTGGAAAGAGTCAAATGAAAAAGAAAATGATTGGCCGTTTGAAATGTCTACTACGACTGTTCGTGAGTGGGATGAAGAAAACTACTACGACTGTTCGTGAGTGAGATGAAGCAAAAGTACGAATCTTTTCATGTGAATCTCTTCGAAGGGGTCGGGTCGACAACCGCGGTTGTAGTGTGCGAAAGTCGACGGACAAACCGCGCATATAATAACCTAAGACGGCGGGTCCTGATGCCTGAAGGGGAGTAGACCAGGAGGACTCTATATCGGTTGCCATAAAGTCAGGAGGGTGTGATAGGTATGATACGGGTCCTCGCAGCTTTGAAAAAGACTGTAGAGCCGTGTTTCCGTCCGTGAAGAAGTCCCCATCAAACATTACATTAATTTTATTTAATGACGGGAATTCGAAGTTATGAGATCACTACAATCAGCCTCCATGCACTCAGCTGGATAAGCTCGAGGGAATTTAACAAAAGGCCGAGGCATCCACCGGTAAACGTCGACCAGAGCTTCATAATCTGCTCCCTGAATCGGGGTATCTCGGGAACGATGATGTACTGCCGCCATCGGGATGCTTCCCGCCGCCCGGACCTAAGTTCGCTTCGGAGGATGAGTCAGCACCGAGAGCCTTAGACAAATATGTTACGACAAGTGACAGCACATCCGACGTTAGACAACGACTCATGCCTCCATCCTTCTACGTTGGACCCCGAAGCTCAATCAGGCATATATTGATGATGTCCACGCACTCATGATGCATGCCAAACACTATTTCCTATTCACACCGTCTGGCTGCAACAGCTCTCTGGTTCTTTTCAACAAGAAATACCGTCTCGAGTCCATGGACCATTATAGGAATCATTCAAGTGCATCCTCCTCACATTCACCGTCATTTCGGTTCATCTAGAGTATAAAACTAAATCTAGAAGATACGTTAGAAAAGTATGGTTTTGTTCAACAGGTAATATGCATCGATAGTACTGTGTTTCGACACCTTCGGTCGTCTATATAAGTCAGGTAACCAGTCGGGTAGCTCTTGTCCCTGTTCTCACTACCTACGCCGCTATATGCAAACTGCGCTGATGTTATGGTCATTTTCATTTGCAGGAAAATGGAATCTGCCCCGCTTGCGGTGGTTGCTGGGGTGAGACCACTTCTTTAACTCGTGCGCAACAATCTAACCAACGTCTGTCATTCTTGATATTTTCTTTTTACGTTCTGCCTTCTCCCGCTTTTCAGTCCCCTCTTCAAACCGCGGTCAAAGCTACAACTCGGAGGCATGTCTCTGTCATTCCAGGCAGTCAATTACCCAGCCGACATTCTCGAATCCTTGGAGGAAGGCAACAAGGTGGAATTTCTCTCTAAATCTAGATCGATTACTTTCAACCGACTTTTGGTAACAGCAAGGATCAAAAACAATGGCCGAAGCACTGACGACCTGGGCAAACTTTCTATTCAACTGCCATACGCTTCTATTGAACGAACTTGTTTAGATAAGTGACGCCGCAAATTCATGTCCTGGTGTACTACCCCCTAAACTTTCTCTTTGACGCCGGTTCTCTTTTTTGCTCTAGACCAAATTCGTCTCCCATTAGCAACGACCGAGGCAGTCAACTTGTCCACAATTCTGCTAAACTCTTCTCAGCAGAGTTCAACAACGTGTTGACGTAACTGTCATCGTCATCGTCGTAAGTCTTCCTAAGAAATCCCTGCCTCTTGGTTTTGTGCATGCGAGTTTGCTTAATATAATTCTCTACTCCATTCCGACAACGGCCAACTTGCTGTTACTGGTGTTTAACTCGACAACACCAATGTCATCTGTCCAAACGGAACATCTGTGAACACAGAGATGTCATTCTATCTTATATCACCCCACCGTTCGTTATACTTCCTCACTTGTCATCTCTTGCTTTGTTTCTTTTTGAACCTAACCTTTTGTTCTTGAAATTTAGGACCTACCGTCAAGACTCACGCTACACCCCTCAGTTCTTTGCTTCAAAGGTTTAAAAAAAGAAGTGTCTCAACGCGTTCCAACGTTTTTACGGTTCAAATAAGGGTTTGGACGGATAAATCTCTTTTTTTTTCGCCTTCTGTAGAAACAATAACTGTAAATCACCTACTGGATCAGCGAATACACCTATCGGACCCAAAGTTCCAGCACCTCCTGCTCCACCACCAACTCCACCAATAGTCGAAGAGGCTCTTCTCACTGACATACTCAACGCCCAATCCCTCTGCCGTTGAGAAGGTAACACAATCATTACACTAGACGGACTCCTTGATAGCCCCGCTACGTCCTGTAATCCACTGGCCAAATACGACAAAGAGGGAGTGGCGGTAGACAACAACGCAGGGGACGCAGGGGTCAAGCTCACTACCGAGGAAGGTCTCGAAGTCGATACTCCGGCTATCTCTCTGGGCGGGACATCGACACATTCGACAGGGTCGAAGTTGCCCTCGGTCGCACGTTTCCTTGACCCTGGCCATGGGAGGAAGAAGTAGAGGTACCGGGCAACACAAACCAATCCGCTATACTCTCCACGTCCTCTTTAGCTCCTGCACCGGGTCCAGAGACATACCCTCTCTGTTGCAGTCTAGGAATATCTCTAGGTGGGGACCTAGCTGGAAAGTTACTTGTTCGGACTGGAAGCGGTCCTTGAGCTAGTAGTGCACCACCACCCAGTCCGGTACCTCCACTGGAGATAAGACTCTCCCTTTGTTGGTTCTTGATTAAAGTAGGGACGAGGTTATCGTCGTCTGCTACTTCTCGTTCCCTTAGCTGTCTTTCTCTCTCCCTGTCTCGGTCCTGTTCCCGGTCATATTGATAAGCACCAGCTCCTCCACCTATTCCTACTCCCCGTCCCACCTCTTGCTCTAATGAGAGAAACCTCGAGCTCAACAAGCTCTCCAACTCGTCAATCCGGAAATTCGGATTCGAGAGATAGGTCGATGTGAGAGTCAATGTGCCTAATGGACGAGGGACCGGAGGGAAAGCATGTGTCGACGTAGGAAGGGTAAGGGTCTGAGAGACTTGAGTTTGATAATGAGACCCATCGCTCTGCGAAGAAGAGGGACCTGGGTAGGTAGAAGAAGGTTGGTTGGCAATACGATGGGTAGTAGTGGTAGTGATAACGGTAGACATCGAGAGTTTGTTTGTTGGTAGATAGAGACGAGAACATATGTCGGACACATGTTAGTCGCATAAGCATAAAACATGGTGGAGAATCATAAACGTAAAGTAAAGACGAAAACGAGATACGTCAGGAAACCGCAAAGAATGAACCAAATCAGTCCGCTCACCAAAGCCCAAAATATCCCCTGCTCCTCCTGCGCTTGTAGGATCTGCAACCCTCAACACAACCGACATCCCATTGGCCGCTCCACCTCCCAACCCCCTCCTCTTCAGCCTCTTCGCTACCTTCCAAGCAGGCAAGATCCTTAACAACGAAAACAGACTCCTAAACAACGGTATCCCGTGTTTGTTTATTGTTGCAAGCGCTACGCTCGACCCTGCTGGGCCTGACACTTCCTCTGCACCCTCTCTGCCGTCCCTATCCCTATTTCTCGTCCTGTGAGTCACACTCCTGGGTGTAAAGTCCAGCACCCATTTCTCCAACAACACATGTTTCGGCGTCGGTTGAACGCGGTTTTGAGTACTGGTGGAAGAAGAGGAGTCTGGGAGATAGACCAGGACTTGGTTCGTGTTGAGGTTGGGAATGGTTAGTAGTACTTGGATTTCTAGAGATGGTACGCCTGTTGACGAAGAGAAAGAGGAGGAAGGCGAGGATAAAGAAGACAAAGAGTTGGATGCTGAGGCGGATAGGGAGGTGGAGATGGATTTGTAGCGGTCTCTGGATTCTCGAGGAAATAAGTCCGAGTCGGGTGTTTCTAAGTTAAACTAAGGCAAAGATATATCAATAGACCAAATCTGCAACGCGAAAAACGGCGGCCCCAAGAAAATAAACTAAAAAAAAACTACGAATAAAATATCGTGGGGCTAATAAAAAATGAAATGGAGCACCGCAACAGTAGGGAGGGCTAGTAGAATCAACGTGAACATACCTGCACTATCAAATACTCCTCGCTGAGATAGACAGTAAACTTATTATTCCGAGTCTTCACGTCAACCTCTGCTCTCTCATCACCAACTTCCCACGATAGCCTCACACTGAAGAACTTCATGGCACCGCAAAGATTTGAGATTGTTTAGCTTAAGGGTGTTCGTGTTCTTAGCCTCTTAGGAGCCCGGGCTTTTTGTGTGCGTGACGTACTCCATTTAAGCTCCACTCACAAAATTTTCGAGTGGGGCCCACAAAAATTTGACTACGGTTTGATGAATAAAATCTGGGTCAAATTTCGCGTTGCAGATTTGGTCTAATATTTCATGCAAAAATGATAGAAAGAAAACAGATACAGAAACGAGAGAAAGACACTCACCCATTTGTCGACCTTAGCATTCGGACCAGGCTCTGCAGTAGCCCGTGCATGATTAAGAACATAGAATAGTTTGGTATAGAAATGGAAGGCTATCTGGTCTGCTTTTTGGGTATCATTGGACATCTTCAGGCAAGAATATAGAGAGACATTAGGAAGGGAGGGAAGGATATCACCACGCCCAATGACGCGTGGACCCGAGGTCACATGACAAACTGTGAAGGACATTGGTCCACCTGTCGTCCTCAGCGTTCTTTTTAGCGCCCAGCGAATACCACTCGCCTCGAGGCTTTTTTCTTCCGATTGTTCCACTGACTCGAAAGCTGTGTGTATATGATTTCTGTCACCATTTCCAGAAAAAAAAAAGAAAATAATGGACCTAGTCCAGCGTCAAAAGAAGTCGAAAAAGAAGCCAATAGCATTGTCGGGACCGACCCAGTACTCAAGTCACGATCGAACATATACATTTCCCATCCAATTGTTGTCATTTCATTTCCAGGAGATGAGAAAGAACCAACTTAAACCCCTTCGAGGCGTTGTCAACACGAGGAGAGTAACGACCCCAAATATGATCAAGTCCCGACAAGAATAACTACTGGTTCAAGTTGGCGTTAGATTAAACACGAAATGAACCGACGACCACAAACATCGTTTCCTAGCGGAGAGGGCCGATATCAATTGTGACATTGTGTTCCGAGGGAATCAAGTAAAACGGTTTCTAGAAAACCGGTCATCAATGACACTTTTTCTTATCATTGGAATCTATCATCAGACTGGCTTGTTTGTCTCTTTCCAATCACATCGATCACCTCAAGTTTTTCCCTTTTCCGCTAAAATCCCGTCACATCATTCTCTCATCCGACAGTGTAAACATCATGCCAAAACCTCACTGTCTTTTCATTTCATTCCCTGCTCTTTCTCGCGTCAACCTAAATCTTGATGCACAACCTGTCAATCAATATCAAAACATGAGAACCCTCTTTCAAAATCACAAATTCATAGCCCTTAGTACCAAGCAGTCTCGGTGCTAAAGAAAAATACAGGCTTGAATTTGAATCTTGATCCAAAAAAAATTTTTGCACAGAATATCTATATATCAGTAGAGCACACCTGCAATGGAAAAAATGATGACCACACTTATTACCATAGAAAGGTGACAATGGAGCTATGGAAGATTAGAAAAAAATGTACAAAGTATTTACATAGAATGTGAGGATGTCTCAAGGTTGACAGGAGAACTGAGCCTATTGCATCAAATTGGCTCTAAAATAGCAAAGCAAAGAAAGGCTATTGGAGAACAGGTCAATTCTAAAATTCTAAAAGATAATAAGTACTTACTTTTTCAGTTGCAGACCATGTTGTAGTTGAATCAGGCAAATTCTGAGACTCAGCTCCAAATACTTACCAACTACAGGATAAAGTATGAGCATGCTTACATTTCATAGTCTCTTCCTCTCTCATAGAACAGGAAAGAATGACCTTGAATTTTTCCAAGCCAACTTTCTGATTTTTTCTAAATGGTTGAAGTCAAAATTTATCTTCATCAGTTGGCTCTCATGTATGGACTTGGATGATAATGCCTCAAGACTTATTAATGTCTAGAAAACTGAGTTTCTTTAGGTAAAGGACAAGTATATATTTGAGAAAAGGGACAAGTTACAACTGAATGACTATACATGCCAATGGGAAGGACAGTATTTATTTCGCTAATCTGCTGTGTGGGACTAGACAACACCAAAACAAACACCACAAAGTGAGTCTGTGTAGGTATACGATCTAGCAAGTTTTGTAATGCGAGTTGAAAGGACAGAACCCTTCAAGGTCTTTGTAGCGATATAGGTAGTAGGTAAGCTCAAAGTTTCGTTGGTTTGGATGTGGGGTTCAAATATAGGCAGTCAATAGGTCAATTGGTCAAGTTCAAGGCAACACAATATGGGTCAAACAAATGTCAAATAACAAGGTCACAATGGCAATGGTCAAATAACCACACAAGGCAATCAAAGGTCAAATAACACAATTTGTTCAATCAATATAGGGTGCTGAACCCGAAGGTAACAGACTTTGAATGTGATTTTTAGGTTTAGACGTTCTTGGAACTACAACTGGTTTGATCAAGCAGGATACTTATATCCCCGGGAATGATCAAAATCACAGCTGCGTGTCCTCAGTACTAATCTACCTTTTTAACGCCAATCCTGAACCCTATTTATACTACTGTAAATAAGAAACTATTAAACTTGAGAGTCCGACAAAATATAATAAAAGAAACTATTTAAATGTCTTTGTCCATGCTCTAGTACCAAAACTGGGTATAGTCCTACTCGATATAGTACTCGGTCCGTGTATAATACTACATTGTTTCAGAATATTCGCTCTCTACGTTGTAGTCGATCGTGCTCGATCGCAACCATTCAACCGTTCTTCACATTTGATTCTTTGGGTCACGATATCGGAACTTGCGGTCACCTGTTCTACAGCTTTGTGTCCGAGTTATGATATTCTCGATCTCCGCAGTGTATCAGTAAGACATCGATCCATTCTAGACTCCAATATCTACAGCTTTTACCCCTTCGATCAAGGTGGCAACTCCGTTGTACCCTTTCTGTCGTCAATCATTGCCAATCTAATGGATGTTTTACATGGGTAGGCGGTTATTATACACCTCCACGATCGGTCCTTCTAGATTTCCACCGATCTCAATTTGCATAGTTACTCCTAGCCCAGACTTGGTCTGATCAGTATCAACAGGAAGTGGGCCATCGCTTCGCGTGGCAAGTACGAGGCCATTTATACTTATGTAGACACTTTGTTTAAATTTTGAATAATCTACCTATTCATTTTTTGCATAGAGAACAATACTAGCATCTTTGTTGCACTCACTCCTATCCGGCCGTGATTCTGGCTGTGCTGTTTCTGGCACCATGCATATTGTAGTAGCCATATAATCTACCGACCTACCTACAAGCCGTTTGATTTTCAAACCCCGCCAGACTTTCCGAGTGGGCAAGTGTCACCGGCTTGAAATGCCGGTGTCTGGTGACCCGGTGACTTTGTGAAACTGTGAATAACGGCAGCCGTTAAATGACCTTGTAATAATGCTTATCTCATGACATCATCCAGTCTCGTAATTTGAATGGGGATTTGCTAAATGGGGATGCACGCGGAATGCTAGCCAGCTAGAGTTAGTAAGGACGAGTCCCTAAAGGGCCTCGTAAAGTAGATCGTTATGTGGCGTGCTTTGTGGCAACTCGGCATCAAGCCGAAGGTTCGATTCCTGTTCGTAACATTTCCCCTTCCCTTAGGATCGTGACAATATATACAAGTCGAGCGTCCGATATGCTGTTCCTCCCGATATCGGTAGTTACCAACATCAGTCCCAAGTCAATATCGAAGGTTTTTACAATCTCGAGACTAGCATAGGCCATAATAACCTTGAATCAATAATAATCCAAAGTCATTTCACCACATCTAGCTTTAGTAGCTATATCGCACTTTGACTGACAGCTCAGGGCTCACTACAGTCCTCTTATTCCCCTTAAAAAGATACAATATCGGCATTCATAGTCTCAATATTGATACTTAAAGTGCGAGAATTTTCGCACGGCGTATTATCGCATTTCTGTTGTACATTCAAGTCATGCAATACTTGGAGAAATGATTACATGACTCGATTTCGAAAAAACAACTACAAAAGGAACAACACAACTATTTAATTAGCAACACACTTTGTCCAGTTGTCACCATACACACTTTCACTAAATGAAATCTTATTGTATCCAGACTTGGAAATGAGGCAGGTATTCTGGGGCCTCCAAAGCAAGACCCTGTACTGTTGTGGAACGCAAAATACACCTTGGGCCTGATCTGGAAAATGAATCCACCCATCCTCTGACAACTTCCAATTAGTATTAGGAAAATGTACATCAAATGATGTGTCTTGGAGAGACTGCTGAGTTTGGACATCTGTTGCAACATGCCAGAGTCTGATTGTGTTGTCATCTGACCCAGATACAATCCTTGTGCCATCTGCTGGGAATGCAACAGAGCTCACACAATCATCATGGCCCTGGAGTGGATCTGAACTCCTGTTGCAGTGTCCCACAGTCTTATTGTCTTGTCTGATGACCCAGATACAATCCTTGTGCCATCTGCTG
>ML179465.1:63093-84434 GCA_004369135.1 Dendrothele bispora CBS 962.96
CCAGTCTGATCTCCTGTTGCAGTGTCCCACAGTCTTATTGTCCTGTCATTTGACCCTGATACAATTCTTGTGCCATCTGCTGAGAATGCAACAGAGTTCACAGAATCATCATGGCCCTGGAGGGGATCTCCAATCTGATCTCCTGTTGAAGTGTCCCAGAGTCTTACTGTCTTGTCTGATGACCCAGATACAATTCTTTTGCCATCTTCTGAGAATGCAACAGAGTACACTGGCCCATCATGGCCCTCAATTGATATATCTACCTCTTTTCCACTAAAAAGATTCCACAATTTGATATTCCCATCATCATCACCAGATACCAATGTTTTACCATCACAGGACAGATTAATGCTGTTAATTTCAGAAGTAGTCTCCCAGGTATGAATTGCTTCTCTTCTCATCATTTTATGCTCCATTTTCATTACATTCTGCAAATTTATGTTACTCATCAACCACTCAGAGCAGAATGGAAGAATGCTCAGATATATGTGTGGTGTAGCTTCAACAACACTGCAACTTGCTAGACACAGTTCAACCACATATTTGATATCAACAATTTTTGTCTTAAGTTCATACTCACTGCCATTGTTCAGATTCTGCTTTCCAAAATTTAGTCTTGATCACATGAAAATTTTAAATATACATACCTGCAGCACATAGTCAATATTCTCTTGACACACTGGTAGCTTCTTCATCAAATTCATTGCTTCAATCCAAAACACTGATTTATTCTCCAAAAAATTCTCCAGTCCTTTCATCAAAGTTTGGTTTCCATTGCCTCTAGCAATATGATATCCCCAAAAGGTGCATGCATAATCCAAGATATCACTGATATTCTTCAATCTGCCCTCAATGTCTGGGACATCTTTATCTGCCAGGAATGATGATGGTAGGTCACAAATATTGAACCTCAGATTATTCATATGATTTAAGGTAGCATGGGACAATAATGTGTGCTGTTCTATTTCATTGCAGTACATCCCACCTGATCTGTCTTCAGTCACAATATAGTCTGCAAATGATGCATGGAAAGTGTAAATTAACTGTTCTGAAACATAGAGCACTGATTGCATTTGTGAGATTGTAGCTTCCACAAGTTTCTGTTGGATCCCAAGAAGTTCAGATATAACACTGCAAGTCAATGGCCTTCCAGCAGTAATTATAGTGTGAATGATACTCAAGTAATCTTTTCTTTGACCAGGTGTGAGTCTTTCAGGAATAGCATTCTTCAAGATTGTGGAGTATAACTCATCCAAATCTTGTGTTTGGTTTTTGTCTGGAGAACTGCCCATACTTGTCATCTCCTGGACTTTAGATGAAGCTAAGTCAGGAAAGTCTGGATCACAAATATATTTGACCAATGTGGCAGCATAGATAAAGAGCTTTCCTGAACTCTTAATAAGTTTCTCTATATCCAATTGAGCAATATGCAGACCCTGAAGCTTATAAGAAAGATACATGGCTATATCTGCTTGCACCAAGCTTTCCTTTACATTATGTAGATACATTTTTTGAACCTGTGACTCTGCAGGAAGAGGTTTTGGAGCATTCAAGTGCCTGTATATATGATTTTCAGGGCGGCTAGTGAGTAGGAACTTCAAGCCTGGCATCTTATGAGTCTGGATTGCTGGAATCAGAACACTTAACACAGACTCAATGCTTTCACATTCATCTAATGCATCAATTATGACAACAGGAGTATAAGAATGCATTCCTGTGCTGATGACCTTTCTCCAAGGCTTAACTAAAAGTATGTCCAATTGCTCACTTGGAGGCCTGGAGACTTTAGTAGAATCAGCCTGTAAGATAGTGACTAGTTCTTTTGCAAATGTCAGGGAGAATTGTGCCATTTGGTATGCAACAGTTGGAATGATTTTACTATGGTCTCTGCATTCTGGGATTTGTCTGGAACAGAAAAATGTTGCTGCAAGCAAATTTTTATTTTCCATAGTGTTGCACACAGATTGTGCAATTGTACTTTTTCCAGTTCCAGCCATACCACAGAGCCAATAACCAAGAGTGTCAACAGGTGAAGTTCCATCTACCCACTCTTCAATATCTTTCAAGATTTTCTGTCTAGTCCCTGGAGTACATCCTTCTCTAGAATGTCCATTCCCAACATCAACATAATGGAATGCCTTTTGAGAATAGGGCATATTCTGAATGGTATGATCCTTTGAGAACATTAGATTTTACATCTCATAAATAAAAGCAGATTACATACTTCCAACAGGTTTGCAATTTTCTTTGTATCTCTCCCAATTGTGAAGAGGACTTGATCCTGAACATGTTTTAATAGTGATATATATCATCAAAAGACTACTCCAACATACCTTGCATTTCTCATATGCATCTTGTACTTCTTTGAAAAAGCTATCAATATCTTTGTTGTTCTGGTCTCCTTGAACAACTTGAAGGGCAATGTGCTGATCTTGTTTCTTCAAGACTTGGGCATGGATGTCATCCAATTTCCTAGTAATCTTTAGTATCTCTGACTGGGAGAGCTAATGGATAACTTACTTTGACAGTTGATCAAAATGGATCTGCATATCAGATGACATTCCCTTTTTTCTCTCTTGCTCAAGAATATTGGCTCTCTCAGCAATATCAGCAGCTAATTTGTCGAAGTTGTCTTTATTGTCAGCTACTTGCTATAGGAATGTAAACATGGTTAGAATTGACACTTTTGCATTTTAAACACTTACTCTGTAGATTCTGATGCACTCACACAGCCCACCAGCTGCTGCTTTCAATGGTCCAAACCAATCTGCTGATTCTCTAACCAATTTAAGGGCCATCTCAATTGTATCCACTGCCACATCCCCTACTACAGATATTTGAGAACCTGTTTGGGATGCAGGGACATTTTGTACATTGGATTTCTTCTTGCCAGAAAAGAAAGCTTTCATCCGTTGAGTTTTGCGGCCCATATTCGGTTTTGTTGAGTCTGAAATCGGTGGTGTGACTCGCGATCAAAGTGAGAAGCAAGAGGATAGCGCTTGGAGTTTATCCAAATGCACGTGATGGCTTCTTAGAAGCTCAGAATTTTAAGGTTTGCTCGAATGAATAAAGTTCACAGACATCCACATATGGAAAATATCTTCACGCCATATTGCACCGGCCCGAGACTCACTCGTGCTCTTCATTTCATGACACAATGTAGAAGTTTAAGAATCCCTTTGCAAACGGATCCAGGGTGTTGTCCATCATAGGTCCACCCATAAGAGCATCATCCCGATCTAAGTGTTCGATTTATCGAAGGAACAATGCGGAGAAGCTCGTATACACAGTTACCCAACCCGTAGCATTAAATCGCTAGTGTAAAGCCTCTGACCAGCACTTCAGCGTTAAGGTTCAATCTCCCAGCTGAAGGACTCGGGCAGCCTATAGCTGTTAGAAAACATAAACTTCAGCATCACATATTTGTTTCCTGAAGTGATACCGGAAAACTCATGTCCAAAGATTCGGAAAGAGTCAAGCTCAGAAAAAAATGATTGGCCGTTTAAACATGCCAACTGCGACCGTTCGTGGGTGGAATGAAGAAAAAGCACGAATCCTTTCATGTGAATCTTTTCGAAGGGGTCTCATCGACGAGTGTGAAAATCGACGGACAAACCGCGCATATAACCTACTAAGACGGCGGGTCCTGATGCCTGAAGGGGAGTGTAGACCAGGAGGACTCTATATCGGTTGCCATAACGCCAGGAGGGTGGGTTAGGTATGATACGGGTCCTTGCAGCTTTGAAAAAGACTGTAGGGTCGTGTTTCCGTCCGCGAAGAAGTAACCATTAAATATTACAGAAATTTCAATGACGGGGATTCGAAGTTACGAGATCACTACAAGCCTCCATGCACTCAGCTGGATAAGCTCGAGAGAATTTACCAAAAGGCCGAGGAATGCACCGGTAAACGTCAACCAGAACTTCATAATCTGCTCCCTGAATCGGTCGGGGTATCTCGGGAACGATGATGTACTGCCGCCGCCCGCCGCCCGGACCTAAGCTCGCTTCGGAGGATGAGTCAGCGCCGAGAGCCTTAGACAAATAGATTACGACAAGTGACCACTGACATCACATCCGACGTTGAACGACGAATGCCTCCATCCTTCATATATGGATGATGTCCACGCACTCACGACGCGTGCCAAACAATTTCCTATTCACACCGTCTGGCTGCAACAGCTCTCTGGTTCTTTTCAACAAGAAATACCGTCTCGTGTGCACGACCATTATAGTAATGATTCGAGTGCATCCTACTCACATTCACCGTCATTTCTGTCCATCTAGAGTATAAAACTAAGCCTAGAAGATATGTAAGGACAGTATGGTTTTGATCAACAGGTAATATGCATCGATAGTACTGTGTTTCAACACCTTCGGTCGACTATATAAGTCAGGTAACCAGTCGGGTAGCTCTCTTGCCCCTGTTTTCACTACCTATGCCTCTATGTGTGAACTGCGCTGATGTTATGGCCATTTTCATCCGCAGGACGATGAAACCTGCCCTGAGTAGGGATGTTGCTTGTGTGAGACGCACTTCTTCATTCAACAACCAGATCAATGTTTGGGGATCCTTGATCTTTTTTACACTTTGCCTTCCCCCGCTTTTCAGTCTCCTCTTCAAACTGTACTCAAAGCACAAGCTACGGCTCGAAGGTATGTGTTTGTCATTCCAGAGAGGCAGTTACCCAGACGATATTCCCGAACTCTTAGGAAGGCAACTTAAAGGTAAAGTTTCTCTCTAAACCTAGATCGATTACTTTCAACTGACTTTTGGTAATAGCAACGATTGCAACCAATGGCCGAAGCACTAGCGAAACAGAAAACTTTCCATCCTACTACCATACATTTCATCAAACGAAATTAACTGTCCATTTTGAATAACCGCCGCCGTAAATTCATGTCCACATGTCCTGATGTACTACCTCCTGAACTTTCTCTTCGATGTCACACCCTTGAGGCCCTACTAAGAGATCTCCTTCTTGCTCTAGGCCAGATTCGTTTACATTGGCAACAACCAAGGCGGTCAACTCGTTTAAAATTCTGCTAAATTCTTCTCAGCAGAGTACAACAACTGTCATTGTCGTAAGTCTCCCTAACAAATCTCTGCCTCTAAGTTTTTGTTCATGCGCGCGAGTTTGCTTCATAACCCATAGTACATAGTTCTCTACCCCAAAGTCATCCGGACAACGGCCAACTTGCAGTTACTGGTGTTTAACCCGACAACACCACGGACCTCTCTCACAACGGACAAAACATCTATAAACACGGAGACTCATTCTAATACCCCATTGTTCATAAGTTTCCCACTTATCATCTTTTTTCTTTCTTTTTGAACATGACCGTTTGTTCTTAAAATTTAGAAGCTACGATCAAGACGTATGCTCCGTCCGTCAGTCCATTGCTTTAGAGGTTTTGAAAAAGGAATGTCTCAACGCGTTCCAACGTTTTTACGGTTCAAATAAGGGTTTGGACGGATAAATCTCTTTTTCGCCTTCTGTAGAAACAATAAATGTAAATCAGTTGAACTAGCAGCTACACCTATCGGGCCCAAAGTTCCAGCACCTCCTGCTCCACCACTAACTCCACCAATAGTCGAAGAGGCTCTTCTCACTGACATACTCAACGCCCAATCCCTCTGCTGTTGAGGAGGTAAAATAATCATTACGCTAGACGGACTCCTCGATAGCCCCGCTACGTCCTGTAACCCACTGGCCAAATACGACAAAGAGGGAGCGGCGGTATACAACAACGCAGGGGACGCGGGCGTCAAGATCACTACCGACCAAGGTCTCGAAGTCGATACTCCGGCTATCTATCTAGGCAGTGACATCTACACATTCGACAGGGCCGAAGTCGTCCTCGGTCGCATGTTTCCTTGCCCCCGATCATGGGAGGAAGAAGCAGAAGTACCGAGCAACACAAACCGATCCGCCAACTCTCCGCGTCCTCTTTACCTCCAACACCGAGTCCAGAGATATTTCCCCTCTGTTGCAGTCTAGGAATATCCCTTGGCGGAGACCTAGCTGGAAAGTTGCTCGTTGGGACTGGAAGCGGTCCTTGAGCTAGTAATCCACCACCACCTAGTCCGGTACCTCCACTGGAGATAAGACTCTCCCTTTGTTGATTCTTGACCAGGGTAGGGACGAAGTTATCGTCGTCTGCTACTTCTCGTTCTCTTAGCTGTCTTTCTCTCTCCCTGTCTCGTTCCTGTTCCTGGTCATATTGGTAAACTCCAGCTCCACCTATTCCTACTCCCCGCCCCACCTCTTGTTCTAAGTAAAGAAACCTCGAACTTAACAGGCTTTCCAGTTCGTCTATCCTGAAATTCGGATTCGAGAGATAGGTTGACGTGAGAGTCAATGTGCCCAACGGATGAGGGACTGGAGGAAAAGCATGTGTGGATGTAGGGAGGGTCAGGGTTTGAGAGACTTGAGTCTGATAATGAGGCGCATCGCTTTGCGAAGAAGAGGGACCTGGGTAGGTAGAAGAAGATTGGTTGGAAATACGGTGGATAGTAGTAGTGATAATGGTAGACATTGCAAGTTGGTTTGTTGGTAGATCATAAAGTCGACCGAGGAGAGAACATATGTCAAACACATGTTAGTCGCATATATAGTGGAGCACCATAAACGTAAAGGAAAGACGAAAATGAGGTATGTCAGAAAAATGCGATGGATAATTGCACCAATCTGCTCACCAAAGCCCAAGATATCCCCTGCTCCTCCTGCGCTTGTGGGATCCACGACCCTCAACACAACCGACATCCCATTGGCCGCTCCACCTCCCAACCCTCTTCTCTTCAGCCTCTTCGCTACCTTCCAAGCAGGCAAAATCCTTAATAACGAAAATAAACTCCTAAACAACGGTATCCCATGTTTGTATATTGTCGAAAGCGCTACGCTCGACCCTGCTGGGCCTGACGCTTCCTCTGCACCCTCTCTCCCATCCCTATCCCTATCTCGTGTCCTGTGAGTCGCATTCCTGGGTGTAAACTCCAGCACCCATTTCTCCAACAACACATGTTTCGGCGTCGGTTGAACACGGTTTCGGGTACTGGTGGAAGAAGAGGAGTCTGGGAGATAGACCAGGACTTGGTTCGTGTTGAGGTCGGGAATGGTTAGTAGGACTTGTATTTCTAGAGGTGGTACGCCGGTTGACGAGGAGAAGGAGGAGGAAGGCGAGGATAAGGAAGACGAAGAGTTCGAGGCTGAGGCGGATAGGGAGGTGGAGATGGATTTGTAGCGGTCTCTGGATTCTCGAGGAAATAGGTCCGAGTCGGGCGTTTCTAAGTTAAACTATAGCAAAAATATATCGGTTTTTCACGCAAAAGTGAAAGAAAGAAAACAGATACAGAAACGAGAGAAAGACACTCACCCATTTGTCGACCTTGGCATTCGTACCAGGCTCTGCAGTGGCCCGTGCATGATTAAGAACATAGAATAGTTTGGTATAGAAATGGAAGGCTATCTGGTCTGCTTTTTGGGTATCATTGGACATCTTCAGGCAGGAATATAGAGAGACATTAGGAAGGGAGGGAGTTTAAGTCTAGGGTATAGCATATCACCACGCCCAATGACGCGTGGACCCGAGGTCACATGACAGATCATGAAGGACATTGGTCCACCTGTCGTCCTCAGCGTTGTTTTTAGCGCTCAGCAAATACCACTCGCCTCGAGGCTTTTTTCTTCCGATTGTTCCACTGACTTGAAAGCTGTGTGTATATGATTTCTATCACCATTTCCAGAAAAAAAAAAGAAACTAATGGACCTAGTCCAGCATCAAAAGAAGTCGAAAAAAGAACCCAATAGCATTGTCGGGACCGACCCAGTACTCAAGTCACGATCGAACATATACATTCCCATCCAATTGTCGTCGTTTCATTTCCAGGAGATGAGAAAGAACCGACTTAAATCCCTTCGAGGCGTTGCCAACACGAGGAGAGTAACGACCCCAAATATGATCCAATCCTGACAAAAATAACTACTGGTTTAAGTTGGCGTTACTAGGTTAAACTCAAAATGAACTCGACCATAGCGGAGAGGGCGTACATCAATTGTGACATTTGTGTTCTGAGGGAATCAAGTAAACAGTTTCCAGAAAACCGGTTATGAATGACACTTTTTCAGAATAACCACTGTAGGGCCTGCTGGCGCGGCACCGCCCGCTACCTCAACACCGAACTCTACATAATTCGAAAGCAGTCGCGTATGAGTAAAGAAAACTGTAAAACATATCAAACCGTGAACCACACCTGGATTTCCCTCCGTCATTAAAACCGTAAGCCGTATCTTCATCAAACGAGCAACAAATATATTTATCAAACCACCGAAAACGAGTGGTTGTAACCATTAAAGGAGTAACTATAACTTAATACTAAAGACTAACCCACCGCAAACGAGATGTGGCTGTAACCATTAAAGCAGTGGTTTGCACAGTCGCAATTTGATGCAATGTGGTCCATCTTTTATTACACCGTTACGATCAACGAGTACGTCGGGATATTCTTGCAAAGGGAACATAGACTCATCCTGGAATGAAACGTTTTCACACCAGGCAGGATCGATAATTGTCTTCCCGTTTGTAACCCGAACATCAGGTCGTGTAAGGGGTTCAAGATTAACGTCGGCGACAGCGACAGTCTCACATTGTGAGCGTAACGTTTCTTCAGAACAAGCACAAACATAAGTAGCGAGAGCTTGAGAGGAAGTCATGTCAAGGAAATTGCTCAGGAATTCATCTTTGAGGCTGTTGGGAAGCAATTGCGGCCACTCCTTACGTAGTTCGTCCAGTCTCTCAATTTATGGAATACTGTTAATTTGGCGAAGGGAAAGTATTTTCGTTCGCCGCCGGTCCCGTAGTTGCTTCAAACTGTCTTCTTTATCGAATTCTGATGATCTTCAAAAGTTTCATTACATCCTGAAGAGTAAGGTGTCACCTCTAGGGAGTGGTATTGCTGATTTGGGGCTGGTTGAGGTTGACGGTTCAGGGAGGGGTGTCGGTGTACACGATGCAGACACGGATGAGGGAATAACGTTCGGAATTGAGGGGTTCTCGGGTGCGCCGGGGTTCTCACGATTATCAGTCGCGGACTGAGTTGAGAAGGTGCGGCGAACTATGTAGAGCGAAAGTTCAAAGCATTGAAAAATGCGACTGCGTAGAGATACTCACGCGGCCCGAACGAATATGATGTCGGGAGTGATACGGGTTCGGTGTGTCGCAATGCACTTGAGGACTGTTGAAGGACTCCAGGTAAGGAAAGTTCGGAAGCTTTCATACAAGCATCTTGAACGTCAGAACCCAGAATCAACTGGGTTCCGTTAGGGCAGTATTGGCTTGTCTGGACGAACATTGTAAAGGTAAGGGCTTTCGAGGGGCTGACCAGAATTGTGAGTGGTATGGTGTCAGTGTTCTGGAGGTTGTGCTGCTGGGCGAAGTCTTGAGCTAGAACCGTGTTGGTCAGACGAAAATCGCAGTGAAAATTGACGACGGGGATGTTGCGGATGGAAAGGAGACTGGACATGATGGTGTCAAAAAGGATGGTCACGGGAACGTTGGTTCATGAAACGCGAAGGTGATGCACGGACCGGGACCAAAAAACGCTTTTAAATTTTGACAGCTAAACGATGAATGGAGCGCATCTGGAGGCGGACGAACGGACCGCAATTGGACGGGCCGGGACCAAAAAACCTTTTGTCTGCCAAATTGCAAACGGGAACCGCACGATAAGACCCACTACTTAAGGTAGCGGGATAACCGGTGTAGGGCCTGCTGGCGCGGCACTGCCCGCTACCTCAAACTACCGTCAAGCTGGAACGACGGATACTCTCAAGGATTAAAGAACTCTCGCTCGTCTCTTTTCCCCTCTCACTTACTTTTAATCCTAAAGCCACAAACGACACCCCCAAAATGCTAACGATACTTTCCGGATTAACGAACCCTCGGTCCGAATCTCATCTTACCCCAATCAGTTTCACATAAAGTGAACAGACTCGATACCTCATAAATTAGCAACCTACAGAACCCACGGAAACACCAACAATCCAGCGTCAGACCCCCACCAAAACAAAAATGCACAGTGAAAGTGAACCAACAACAGAAGCGTCCCGACCATCGATGAAATTATCGAATATACCAATCAACTATTTCATTTTCTATACGCCTTACTAGCCACAAATATCGAGTACCGATGTAACAACCCAGTAGTTCTCCCAATTATATCTATAAGACCCTATTACAAAGCGAAACGACAATCGATCTCATTACAGACCTCCTCAACCCTCTTTACTAGCCACAAATGTCGATTAACAATGTAACTACCCAGTAGTTCTCCCAATTATACTTCACAAGTTCAGCAATTTTGAGAGAAGGTGATCCGACTCGCCGCCAGCGACGTAATCATTGTGTTACCTATCCGCTCCACTAACTTCCTACGTTTCTAAACAGACATCCCTCGATAGATAAGACGGTATTTGTGAGGCGGTAGTCGCAATGGAAGTGGTTGATAGGGATGTTGCGGATGGTGAGCATTGACATGTTGGGAGTGGGCGACTGTGGTGGAGCGAGACGAAGAGAGGGTTCGTTATGTAAACGTTGACCACCGGACGAACCGGACCCCAATAGCTTGCGTTTCATGTGAGGAAGCGGGCCGGAACCCGAAAATCCATTCTTCTGCCAAATGATCGGAGACATGACTTTTGGTGTAACTGCACGACAAGACCCACTACTTAAGGTAGCGGGAATTTCTTGCTTATCATTGGAATCTATCACAGTGCACACCGGCTTCTTTCTCTCTTTCCAATCACATCAATCACCTCAAGTTTTTCCCTTTTCTCCTAAACTCCCTTCAAACCATTCTCTTGTCCGACAGTGTAAACATCTTGCCATCTCACTTTGTTTTCATTTCATTCCCTTGCTCTTCCTCATGTCAACCTAAATTTCTAGGTAAAACCTGTCAATCAATATAAAAAATGAGAACCCTCTTTCGTATTCACAAATTCATAGCTTAGTACCAAATAGTCTCAGTGTTAAGGAAAAACACGGGCTCAGATTTGAATCTTGGTCCAAAAAGAATTTTTTCACAGAATATCTATCAGTAGAGCATTGCAATGGGAAAAATGATGACCACATTTGTTACCATAGAAAGGTGATAATGAAGTTATGGAAGATTATGCTTAAAGTGTTTACACAGAATGTGAGGATGTCTCAAGGTCAATGGGAGAACTTAGCCTATTGCATCAAATTGGTTCTAAATTAGCAAAGCAAAGCAAGGCTGTTGGAGAACAGGTCAGCTCTAAAAGATGATAAGTACTCACTTTTCTAATCACAGACCATGTTGTAGTTGAATCAGACAACTGCTGAGACTCAGCTCCAAATACTTACCAGCTACAGGATAAAGTATGAGCATGCTTACACTTCATAGTCTCTTCCTCTCTCAATGGAACAGGAAAGAATGACTTTGAATTTTTCCAAGCCAACTTTCTAATTTTGTCTAAATTCTTGAAGTCAAAATTTATCTTCATCAGTTGGCTCTTATGTATGGACTTGAATGATAATGCCTCAAGACTTATTAATGTCTGCAAAGCTGAGTTTCTTTAAGTAAGGGATGAGCATATATCTCAGAAAAGAGACAAGTTACAGCTGAATGACTATACATGCCAATGATGGGAAGGAGAGTATTTATTTTGGATTGCTTTTGTACATTAAATAGTTGGAGAAATGATTACATGACTTAATTTCAAAAAAGCAACTACAAACAGAACAACACAGCTATTTAAGTAGCAACACACTTCGTCCAGTTTTCACCATACACACATTCACTAAATGAAATCTTATTGTATCCAGACTTGGAAATGATGCAAGAATTCTGAGACCTCCAAAGCAAGGCCCTGTATTGTTGTGGAATCCAAAATACACCTTGAGGCTGACCTGGAAAATGAATCCATCCATCCTCTGACAACTTCCAATTAGTATAAGGAAAATGCGCATGAGAAAATGTGTCCTGGAGGGGATCTCCAATGTGAGCTCCTGTTGCAGCATGCCAGAGTCTTAATGTCCTGTCATCTGACCCGGATGCAATCCTTGTGCCATCTGCTGAGAATGCAACAGATCTCACCCAACCATCATGGCCCTGAAGGGGATCTCCAATCTGAGCTCCTGTTACAGTGTCCCAAAGTCTTATTGTCTTGTCCGCTGACCCAGATACAATTCTTGTGCCATCTGCTGAGAATGCAACAGAGTTCACATAATGATCATGGCCCTGGAGGGGATCCCCAATCTGAACTCCTGTTGCAGTGTCCCAGAGTCTTATTGTCTTGTCATCTGACCCTGATACAATCCTTGTGCCATCTGCTGAGAATGCAACAGATTGAACCCAACCATCATGGCCCTGGAGGGGATCTCCAATCTGACATCCTGTTGCAGTGTCCCACTGTCTTATTGTCTTGTCATATGACCCAGATACAATCCTTGTGCCATCTGCTGAAAATGCCACAGAGTTCACAGAATCATCATGGCCCTGGAGGGGATGTCCAATCTGACCTCCTGTTGCAGTGTCCCACAGTCTTATTGTCTTGTCTGATGACCCAAATACAATCCTTGTGCCATCTGCTGAGAATGCAACAGAGTTCACAGAATTATCATGGCCCTGGAGGGGATCTCCAATCTGACCTCCTGTTGCAGTGTCCCATAGTCTTATTGTCTTGTCATTTGACCCAGATACAATCCTTGTACCATCTGCTGAGAATGCAACAGAGTTTACATATGAATCATGACCCTGGAGGGGATCTCCAATCTGATCTCCTGTTGCAGTGTCCCACAGTCTTATTGTCAAGTCTCTTGACCCAGATACAATCCTTGTGCCATCTGCTGAGAATGCAACAGAGCTCACAAAATGGTCATGGCCCTGGAGGGGATCACCAATCAGACCCTCTGTTGCAGTGTCCCAGAGTCCTATTGTCCCATCTGATGACCCAGATACAATCCTTGTGCCATCTGCTGAGAATGCAACAGATCTCACCCAACCATCATGACCCTGGAAGGGATCTCCAATCTGAGATCCTGTTGCAGTGTCCCACAGTCTTATTGTCAAGTCTGATGACCCAGAAACAATTTTTGTGTCATCTGCTGAGAATGCAACACAGTGCACATATGAATCATGGCCCTGGAGGGGATCTCCAATCTGACCTCCTGTTGCAGTGTCCCACAGTCTTATTGTCTTGTCATATGACCCAGATACAATTTTTGTGCCATCTGCTGAGAATGCAACAGAGTTCACATAATGATCATGGCCCTGGAGGGGATCTCCAATCTGAGCTCCTGTTGCAGTGTCCCACAGTCTTATTGTCTTGTCATATGACCCAGATACAATTTTTGTGCCATCTGCTGAGAATGCAACAGAGTTCACATAATGATCATGGCCCTGGAGGGGATCTCCAATCTGAGCTCCTGTTGCAGTGTCCCACAGTCTTATTGTCTCATCATATGACCCAGATACAATTTTTGTGCCATCTGCTGAGAATGCAACAGAGTTCACATAATGATCATGGCCCTGGAGGGGATCTCCAATCTGAGCTCCTGTTGCAGTGTCCCACAGTCTTATTGTCTTGTCTTCTGACCCAGATACAATCCTTTTACCATCTGTTGAGAATGCAACAGTGTATACTTGCCCATCATGGCCCTCAATTGATATATCGACTTCTTTTCCACTAAAAAGATCCCACAATTTGATATTTCCATTACTGTCACCAGATACCAATGTTCTACCATCACAGGACAGATTAATACTTTGAATTCCGGAAGTAGTCTCCCAGGTATGAATTGCTTCTCTTCTCATCCTTTTATGTTCCATTTTCATTATGTTCTCCAATTTTATCTTATGCATCAACCACTCAGAGCAGAATGGGAGAATGCTCAAATATATGTGTGGTGTAGCTTCTACAACACTACCACTTGATAGACACAATTCAACCACATATTTGAGATCAAGAATCTTTGTCCTATGTTTATATTCACTGCTATTCTTCAGATTCCACTTTCCAAAATTTAGTCTTGATCACATAAATTTTTCAAATATACATATACATACCTGTAGCACATAGTCAATATTCTCTTGACACACCAGTAGCTTCTTCCTCAAATTCATCACTTCAATCCAAAATACTGATTTATTTTCCACAAAATGCTCTAGCCCTTCCATCAATTCTTCATTTCCATTGCTTTTAGCAATATGATATCCCAAAAGGTGCATGCATAATCCAAAGTATCACTGATATTCTTCAATCTGTCCTCAATTTCTGGAACATTTTTATCTGTCAGGAATGATGATGGTAGATCACAAATGTTGAATCTCAGATTATTCATATGATTCAAGGTTGCATGGGACAACAATGTGTGCTGTTCTATTTCATTGCAGTACATCCCACCTGATCTGTCTCCAGTCACAATATAGTCTGCAAATGATGCATGGAAAGTGTAAATTAAATGATCTGAAATATAGAGCACTGATTGCATTCGTGAAATTGTAGCTTCCACAAGTTTTTGTTCCATCCCAAGAAGTTCAGATATAACACTGCAAGTCAATGGCCTTCCAGCAGTAATTATGGTGTGAATAATACCCAAGTAATCTTTTCTTTGACTAGGTGTTAGTCTTTCAGGAATAGCTTTGTTCAAGATTGTAGAGTATAACTGATCCAAATCTTGTGTTTGATATTTGTCTGGAGAACTGCTCATAATTGTCATCTCCTGGACTTTAGATGAAGCTAAATCAGGAAAGTCTGGATCACATATATATTTGACCAATGTAGCAGCATATATGAAAAGCTTTCCTGAACTTTTGATAAGTTTATCCATGTCCAATTGAGCAATGCCCAGATCCTGGAGCTTATAAGAAAGATAAATGGCTATATCTGCTTGTACCAAGCTTTCCTCTACATTATGGAGATACATTTTTTCAACCTGTGATGCTGCCGGAAGAGGCCTTGGAACATTCAAGTGCCTGTATATATGATTTTCAGGCCGACTGGTAAATAGAAATTTCAACCCTGAGATTCTTTGATTCTGGATTGCTGGGATCAGAGCACTTAGCATAGATTCAATGTTTTCACATTCATCCAATGCATCAATTATTATGACAGAACTGAAAGAATGCATTCCTTCTATGTTAACAACTTTCATCCAAGGCTCAAATAGAAGCATCTCCAATTGTTCACTGGGAGGCTTGCTGACTATATCAGGATTGCCTTCCAAAATTGTCACTAGTACTCTACCAAATAATGGAGAGAATTGTGCCATTTGATATGCAATAGTTGGAATAATTTTGCTGTGATCCCTGCATTCTGGAAATTGCCTGGAGCAGAAAAATGTTGCTGCAAGCATTTTCCTACTTTTCATAGTGTCACAAACTGATTTTGCAATTGTACTTTTGCCAGTACCAGCCATGCCACAGATCCAATAACCAAAAGTTTTGACAGGTGAAGTTCCATCTGCCCATTCCTCAATATCTTTCAAGATCTTTTCCCTAGTTCCTGCAGTACATCCTTCTCTAGTATGTCCATTGCCAATATCAACATCATGGAATGCTCTTTGAGAATAGGGCATGTTCTGCATGGTATGATCCTTTGAAAGAGTTAGGTTTTACATCTAGTAAATGCAAAAAGTTTACATACTTTCAATAGATTCAAAATTTTCTTTGTATTGCTTCCAATTTCCTTTGTATCCCTCCCAATTGCGAACAGGACTTGATCCTGAATATGTTTCAGTTGCAATTCATATCATCAAAGGGCAACTCCAACATACCTTGCATTTTTCATATGCATCTTGTACTTCTTTGAAGAAACTATCAATGGCTTTGTTGTTCTGGTCTCCTTGAACAACTTGAAAGGCAATGTGTTGCTCTTTTTTCATCTTGACTTGGGCATCAATCTCTTTCAATTTTCTAGTAATAATGAGTATCTCTGAATCAATTGGGAGAGCTGATATATAACTTACTCTGACAATTGATTAAAATGGATCTCCATATCAGATGATATTCCCTTTTTTCTCTCTTGCTCAAGAATCTTGGCTCTTTCAGCAATATCAGCCGCTAATTTGTCGAAGTTGTCTTTATTATCAGCTACTTGCTATAGGAAAGCAAACATGTTTAGATTTGATATTTTTGCATTTTGCACACTTACTCTGTAGATTCTGATGCACTCACACAGCCCACCTGCTGCTGCTTTCAATGGTCCAAACCAATCTGCTGATTCTTTAACCAATTTAAGGGCCGTCTCAACTGTATCCAATGCTACATCCCCAACTTGGCCCCTATCAGAACTAGGGCTCGATGATACAGATACCCGAGAACCTGGTTGAGATGCGGGAGTATTCTGCACATTGGATTTCTTCTTCTTGCCAGAAAAGAGGGCTTTCATCCGTTGAGTTTTGCGGCCCATATTCGGTTATGTGGAGTTTGAAATCGGTGGTGTGACTAGCGATCAAAGTGAGAAGCAAGAGGATAACGCTTGGAGTTTATCCAAATGCACGTGATGGCTTCTTAGAAGTTCAGAATTTTAAGGTTTGCTCGAATGAGTAAAGTTCACAGACATTCACATATGGAAAATATCTTCACATCATATGATATTGCCCCGGCGCGGGACTCACGATTTACTCGGGTTCCTTGTGCTGTCCATTTCATACAATTAGAAGTTTAAGAATCCCTCCCGGTCTAGGTGTTCGATCTATCGAAGGAACAAGACGGAGAAGTTCGTATACACAAGTACCCAACCCGTATCATTAATGATCGCTAGTGCAAAGCCTCCGACCAGCGCTTCAGTGTTAAGGTTCAATCTCCCAGTTGAAGGACTCGGACAGCCTATAGCTGTAGAAAATACAAACTCCAGCATCGCATATTGTATAAACAGACCAGAACACCAGCTTATCCACAGGATAGCAAAGTAAATCTATCATCCTATGCCAAAGAGACATACTAATACATGTACAACGGGACTGTGATCACATCATCGCAAGGTTACAAACAGCCTTGTTTCCTGAAGTGATACCGGACAACTCGTATCCAAAGATTCGGAAAGAGTCAACCGAAGAAAAGAATGTTTGGCCATTTGAACATGCCAACTGCGACTGTTCGTAATGAGTACACACTGTGGGATGAAGGAAAGGCACATAACAGTAGTTGTTGCTTTGTGCGAAAACCGACGGACAAACTGCGCATATAACCTAAGATGGTGGGTCTTGATGCCTAAAGGGGGAGAGTAGAGACCAGGAGGACTCTATATCGGTTGCAATAGAGCCAGGGGGGTGTGATAGGTATGATACGGGTTCTTGCAGCTTTGAAAAAGACTGTAGAGTCGTGTTTCCGTCCGCAAACATAAATTTTAATGACGGGAATTCGAAGTTACGAGATCACTACAATCAGCCTCCATGCACTCAGCTGGATAAGATCGAGAGAATTTACCAAAAGGCCGTGGAATGCACCGGTAAACGTTGACCAGAACTTCGTAATCTGCTCCCTGAATCCAGAAAGCCCGGAAACCGAGGAGTCCAACATTAAGTCCAAAGTCCAATTTTAAGTCCCAGTCCAATAAATAGTCTCCAATGCTAAATTGTCTAGATAGCTAGAATAGTTGGTTATATAGTAGCTAGATATGGAGATAGGCCCAGATCAAGTCGAAATTCGGGAGCAAGTTGTAGAGCGCGTGACCACGTGACCACTTTCCGACTTCAACATCAAGGACGACTACACGATGTCGACACTGCTGCAGGCAGCCCGTAAGATTACAGAGGTCTCCGGGAGGATATCAGAGATCCTGGTGTCTCAACTGGTCGCATTTATCCTGGTCTGTACGCGTATCAAGAACAATATACTGCTGCTTTACCCATCCAATTATCATCCCAACACTGTCCCGCCGCTTTTGCCCGACGAGTCTATCGCTTTTCTCCAGAGAACTTGTAACTTGGATAGAGAAGATGTTGAGGCCTGCTGGAACGCTGTAAAGGAGGATGTATGGCAGGGAGACAAGGTTTTGAAGGGTGTGGAACACGACAAGGCATTGCAACAAACATTTCAAAAATATGGAGGAGAATTATACCGTACGTTGACTATATATGTTCTCGGTACACAATTCTAACAGTGTTTCAGCATCTTTCCGAAGCCTCTGGCCACCGTATTCTTTTTGTACCAACCCCGATTGCAAGTATGTTATTAACGACAATGGAAGAAAGCTACAACGTGCGATTGAGCATGAAGGTATCCTTTACACTGTGACTATGGGTCCAATACCGGTGCGGACACATCAATTCACTTGTGATGGTGGGTGGCTCAACTTTGTCTGCACCCGCCATCTATTTATCAAACTATGTGCAGGTTGTGGAGTTGTTTATCATCCCGACTACTATGTTCAGACAATTCTAGAGACGGATGAACGAAGGCGAATTTATTATAACAAGGAGGAGCTTCCTGAGATCCTGCAAGTCTCCACCCATCACTTTGTCGAGACTGCACTTGTTCGGATGTGGAGAAGTAACATGGTACACGCATGGTGAGTTTTCTTGGATCTAATCTATATCTACATTATTTTAATGCACGCATGTAGGGTTTCTGCGTCTAACTGTGCAAGAGTTTATGAAGATTGCTGGCCCGAAGTCACCCTACCTCCAGACTGGACAGTAAATGCAATACTACGCTATGAATACGTTTACGATGGCTTCAAGATTCTCTCGTTACTCGAATTCCATCAGAGGCATCAGTCGGTGTTCCATGTCCCTCAATCGATTGACCAGCTGCATCGGTTTGATGATGCTATGGAGGAGATGAACCAGTACATCAAGATTCATGGACAGCAAGAGATAAACCATCGATGTAATAAATGCGTCCGTCATATTTTAAAGGATAGTAAAGGTATGTAATACATTCAGGGTCTATCTATATTCCTTCTAAATGTGGGTAGTGCTCGAGATCTTTGCGGTCATTTGTGATGGTGTTACTGTTGGCCGGCCATGTTGTGGAGTCCCGCACTGTGAAGGCAAACTTGTTTCTATACGGAATGCCTTCTGTGAGATGCATGCGGATAAGAATATGGTTTGTCGAGTCAAGGGGTGTAATCAACCAATCAAGACCAAGGGCGCCAAGGCTTGTATTAATCCGGAACATCAGGCAGCAGAAAAGCGCTATACCGAAGCGGGGACCGCAGCTTTTCAGCTGAAGCAACGATACGAGCGTGCTCGCCGTGCAGATGAAGCTGCAAACATGGAGTGGGATCACATTCTTCTTATTGCAAACAGGACAGACTGTCTTTCCGGTGGTACGTGTTACAGACTGTTGGCGAGGTTGGCGCGGTAGCTGAGAGTCGGACAGAGGTTCCATGGGAGGGAGAGGTGGAGGTGGAAAACTGCTGAGATCCGGAGAGAGCACAAATGAAAGCTCTCCATCCCGAGGGTCCTTCCAGCGGAAAAAGCCACATTTACGCTGGACTTCACTGAGCAGCATATTTGGTGGATTGGCGTGATACCTATCACACTAAATAATAGTCAGAGATGCATGAGAGGAAAGCACAATAATACACGCACTGCTACAAAGATACGCCCCACATTTCCATTTCTATTATCTCTGCACACTTGCCAGGGCAAGAACACATTCGGAGGACAGTTGGGGCACCCACAAAAGGTACCTTCGTCATTCATTATCGTAAATTAAAGCTAGAAGAAGTAGAAATGAGTGAAAGCGAGGCTTCAAAAAATCACTAACAAACCCGAGGTGTACACGTATGGTATGTGAATGAATGTAATTAGTCGCGTAAGGCGTTTGAAGTTTATATGTATAGTTGCCTATTAGAGCTATTTTCTTAGTCCATGAAAGATGGAAAGCGTAGAAATGTGCTCACCAAAGCGCGACAAAAGTGATGAAGGAGAAGGAGAAAGGAGTGACTACCATGTCACTTCTGTGTGACATTATATGATTATCACACGTTCCCGTCACCCTACTGTATTCTACTATACTCCACTGTTCTCTACTGCCCTCTGGATACTATTCTAGAATACTGCAGGATTATGGACATATTTTAGGACTTGGACTGGGACTGGGACTGGGACTGGGACTGGACTACACATTGGACTCTTCAGTTCCCGGTAGATCTCCCTGAATCGGGGTATCTCGGGAGCGATGATGTACTGCCACCATCGGAATGCTTCCCGGAGTCCGGACCTAAGTTCGCTTCGGAAGATAAACGACTTAGACAAATAGGATACGCCGACAAGTGACATCACATCCGACGTGAACGGGAACGACGACTCATGCCTCCATCCTTCTACTTTGGACCTCGAAGCACATTCAGGATGGATGATGTCCACGCACTCATGATGCGTGCCAAACACTATCTCTTATTCACACCGTCTGGCCGCAACAGCTCTCTAGTTCTTTTCAACAAGAAATACCGTCTCGTGTGCACGACCATTATCATAGTAATGATTCGAGTGCATCCTAGAGTATAAAATTAAGCCTAGAAGATATGTTAGGACAGTATGATCTTGATCAACAGGTGATATGCATCGATAGCCCTGTGTTTCGAGACCTTCGATCGTCTACAGATAAGCCAGGTAACCAGTCAGGTAGTTCTTTTTGTCCCTGTTCTCACTACCTCCACCTTTATGTGCAAACTGCGCTGATGTTATGGCCATTTTCATTTACGGGACAACAGAACGTCCCGTTTGCGGTGGTTGCTGAGGTAAGACGCACTTCTTCAATTCGGGGGCAACAATAATTGAATGTCTGGCGATCCTTGATCTTTTTTACATTTTTCCTTCTCGCTTTTCAGTCTCCTCTTTAAACTGCGCTCGAAGCACAAGCTACAACTCGGAGGCATGTCTGTCATTCCAGGGAGTCAATTACCCAGCCGATATTCCCGAACTCTCAGGAAGGCAACTTAAAGGTAAAATTTCTCTCTAAACCTAGATCAATTACCTTCAACTGACTTTTGGTAACAGCAACGATTGCAAACAATGGCCGAAGCACTAGCAACACAGAAAACTTTCCATCCTACTACCGTACATTGTTGTCAAACGAACTTAACTGTCCATTTTGAATGACCGACGCCGCGAATTCATGTCTTGATGTACTACCTCCTAAACTTTCTCTTCGATGTCACACCCTTGAGGCCCTACTAGTACTAACAGATCTCTTTCTTGCCCTAGGCCAGATTCGTTTACATTGGCAACAACCAAGGCGGTCAACTCGTTTAAAATTCTGCTAAATTCTTCTCAGCAGAGTACAACAACTGTCATTGTCGTAAGTCTCCCTAACAAATCTCTGCCTCTCCAATACTTCGTTTGAGCACGCGTACCTGTTTTTGATTC
>ML179466.1:0-10483 GCA_004369135.1 Dendrothele bispora CBS 962.96
CTGAGAATTACTATCCAGGAGAGGCTCTACCTGAAGAGACCTGAGGCAGCCTGAAGAGACCTGTAGTGACCTGAGGTGACCTGGAGTGACCTGAGGTGACCTGGAGTGACCTGAGGTGACCTGGAGTGACCTGAGGTGACCTAGGCAACCTGAGGCAACCTGAGGCAGCCTGAAGTGACCTGAGGCAGCCTCAGGCTGAAAATATCGACCCTGGATCCCAAGGTTTTTCTCGCTTATGAGGTAGCACTAGGGTTCCGGAGGTCACCCAGGCTGCCAGGGTAGCCTAGGCTTTCAAGATCTACCTGAGTCAGACTGAGGTATCCCCAGGTCCCTAGTGTTTTTCCTGATGCAGTGAGTAAGTGACCAGATTGGTTGTTGCAGCAGGCCATTGCTCTGACCCAGTGTTTCCCCCCTCCAGCAGTTATGTAAGTGATCAGATTGGTTGTTGCAGCAGGCCATTGCTCTGACCCGGTGTTTCCCCCCTCCAACAGGCTGTAAGTAATCAGATTGGTTGTTGCAGCAGGCCATGTCTCTGACCCAGTGTTTCCCCTCTCCAATAGAGAGTAAGTGATTAGATTGGTTGTTGCAGCAGGTCATTGCTCTGACCCAGTGTTTCCCCCCTCCAACAGGAAGTAAGTGATTAGATTGGTTGGTGCAGCAAGTCATTGCTCTGACCCAGTGTTTCCCTCCTCCAACAGAGAGTAAGTGATCAGATTGGTTGTTGCAGCAGGCCATTGCTCTGACCCAGTGTTTCCCCCCTCCAACAGTATGTAAGTGATCAGATTGGTTGTTGCAGCAGGCCATTGTTCTGACCCAGTGTTTCCCCCTCCAACAGAGTGTAAGTGATCAGATTGATTGTTGCAGCAGCCCATTGCTCTGACCCAGTGTTTCCCCCCTCCACCAGTCTGTAAGTGATCAGATTGGTTGTTTCAGCTGGCCATTGCTCTGACCCAATGTTTCCCCCCTCCAACAGTATGTAAGTGATCAGATTGGTTGTTGCAGCAGGCTGTTGCTTTGACTCAGTGTTTTCCCCTCCAACAGTATGTGAGTGGTTAAAATAGTTGTTGCAGCAGGCCATTGCCCTGATCCAGTGTTTCTCCAACAGATGGTAAGTGATCAGATTGGTTGTGGCAGCAGATCATTGCTCTGACCCAGTGTTCCCTCCCTCCAACAGTCTGTAAGTGATCAGATTGGTTGTTTCAGCTGGCCATTGATCTGACCCAATGTTCCCCCCCCAACAGAGAGTAAGTGTTTGTATTGTTTATCAACACAGGCCATTTTTTTGAGTCACCATCTCCTCTCTCCACACATGGATTTCCTCTTTGGTCGACCCTTCTTTTATTTTCCATCTTTAATCTCACTTGCCATCATTGACTAGTGGGTGAGAGTAATAAGTTTTCTAGTCCTTTCTCTGCTTAATTGTACTATATTTCTTAGCGAGTGTGTATTTTATTTTCCATCATTACAACTATATGCTGATGTATTCATTCCTTTATCTATCTCCTGATTACAAGAATGTAAGTACTTTATATCCAACCAACCACCTGCTCTGAAGCCATACCTTTATTAAATCAAAATAATAGCGAGTATGTGATCATCCTGTTACTTATATGATTAATCCTCATCCTTCATTATCTTCTTAGTGGGTAGGTTAATGATTACTCCATGCTCTCTTTTGATCCCTCACCTTTCTGACTTCCTTCATTTTGCTTTCCCAGCGAAAAATTGAAATTTGGCTGTAACCCAGGGTCTATTGAAGACAGTTCTGAAACCTCTTGAAATACCTTTTTTCAACAACTATATGTAAGTCATTTTTAATCTCAAGCTAGATACACTCTTTAACAGTTCTTTTCCAAGCCACTCTGCTATAAATGTCACAAAGGGGTGTTGACTATGTCTCAATGACCAAGAAATTTAGTTTTTTCACCTTTTCAAGTAGTATTCACGTTGTTACAGTGCTACTGTGCTAGTATGTATTATCTGTTTTGAAGAGATTTTACTGCCGCAAAGTGTTATGCAAGCCCTTTTTTTGTTTTATTAAAATTGTTCTCAGTCCTAGTGTTGCAACGGCGCGGCTCAGAGCCGCGGCTTGAGCCTAGCCGAGCCTAAAAATTACTAGCCGCTACATGTGATCGGCTCACTGGCTCAAATTTACCGGCGCAGCTCGTGGCTAGGCTTCAAAGCCGCTTCAGCTGGCTCAAGCCGGAGCTAATAATAATTGAATAGCAATCAGTAATTTCCCAGTGACATAACATCACGCCACGTCTCATCCGTGTCTCGCCAAAACCTTCTTAGCGACTTCTATGGTTCCCAGCCTATTCAAAGCTGGCCCAATCACTGTTTTTTATTATTTCAATATAATTTCATTCATGTTCACACTACGCTCAATCGTATTTAAGACTAGAAAAACTGGGAAATCAAGCATTGCAAAATTGAGGGAATTACCGGCTCAAGCCGTGGCTTGAGCCTAGCCAGCTGTGCAAAGAGCCGAGCCACATGATTAAATCGGCTTAATGAGCTGATTAAGCCTTAGCCGACTCAAAGCCGAGCCGAGCCGAGCCGCGCCTAGCCGTTGCAACACTACTCAGTCCTGGTTTTTATAATCTTGTTGCAATCTTTTTTCAAAAAAGTATGACTTGGATTTCCAGTCTGAAATATAGATTTGTGACCACTTGATCTGACCCTCTGTACTTCAAAAATATCCTTCAAATGGCAATCTTACTATATATATACAGCAGCTGTCAGTCTTTGGTAGCACCAGTTCAAGATCTTAGTCTTGGTTAGAGTTCTGTGACTTAAATTTAGCCAGCAAAACTGACCATGAATGTAAAGTATCTACAAAAATTGCACACATCTGAGTTGGCATTGGTCATAGTATATAAGCTAAAGATGGTCCGCATAGTACAAGGATTCCTTGGGTAAGGAGGAAAATGGCTAAAAAGTAATTCAAGGACTAAGATATTATTATCTTTATCAATCATATAGCTATGCAGAGTATTGAAATAAAAGCAAGGCAATGGAACAGTAAATATGACTTTAAGGTTTGAAAGTTGCAGTAAATAAAGGAATGACAGGAGGGTAAAAATGTCAGGCCTAGAGTAAGAACTTTCAAAAGAAGACTGACCATATGGATATGTCCGTATCAGAACTAGGCAACTAATGCGACAGTTCTATAGCAGCAGTAAGGCTCAACAGATGAGCAGCAGCAGTGGTGAGAGATAGACGAGCAACGAATGCGAGTATAGGATTCTCTACAGTACTGGGTACAACACAGAGAGTACTTATACTACTGAGTCCAATATAATACGAGATAGGAAACATACAGCAATGACGAGGCAGTGATATCAGTATGACTACATAGTGGTGTAGATAGCTGTGGCAACTGTGGCTACGTGTATACAGCACAGTGATAAATATAGAGCTGTAGTAGAACAGCACAAGTGAGTCGATATGGCAAGTGGAGACAGTGACGATTAATGTAAGAGTCCTGTGTAAGTAGTGATAGGTAAATATATCCAATACTCCCCCTCAAACCTTGGCGAGTCCAAGTGACGAAGCAAAGTGTTTGGCTTTAACAGAGGGTAGAGCCTTCGTGAAAATATCAGCAGTCATGTCCTCGGTAGGACAGTAGGTGAGTGAGATTTTACTCTCCTCGATGGCGTAGCGAATAAAGTGATAGCGTATGTCGATGTGTTTAGTGCGTGCATGAAAACGGTCGTCTTTGGCGAGTGCGATGGCGGATTGATTGTCGGAATAAACTAGTACGGGATCAGCCATTTTACCAAATATTTCGGATAAGAAGTTTCGAATCCAAATAGCTTCCTTTGCGGCATGAGTAAGTGCGATGTACTCAGCTTCTGTGGTCGATAATGAAATTGTCTCCTGGCGTTTCGATGACCATGAAATAGCGCCTCCGTTCAACATAAAGACATATCCTGAGATAGCATGTCGGTCTTCATTAGACATTCCATCAGCGTCGGAGTAACCAATAAGTTCGATGTTCTCGTTTCCAAATGTTAACCATAAGTCCCTTGTTCCCTTCAGATAGGCGTAGACACGCTTGAGAGCGTTCCAATGGGTGAGTCCTGGGTTCTGGGAGAATCGTGCGAGTTGAGAAACAGCGAAAGTAATGTCGGGACGTGTAGCAATGGATAGATACTGTAAAGCTCCGAGAGCTTCGCGATAGGGCTTGTTCCGCATTATAGCCATTTCTTCAGTCGTGGTAGGACATTGCGATTTCGAGAGTTTAACGTGAGGATCGATAGGGATAGAGAGTGGTTTGGTGTCCGTAAAACCGTAACGAGATAGGATCGAGTCGATGTAGGAACGTTGTGACATAAACAAAGTTTTGGCGGCAGGGTTTCGACGAATTTCGATTCCTAACATCCAGTGTAGTTCACCTGAATCTACAACTTCAACAATATCCTTGATCTTCTTCTTCAATTTCTCCATGTCTCCAATGTTCTTGGTGAGTAGAGTCATGTCGTCGACGTGAATAAAAATGATGACGAGAGGTTCCTTTCGATAGAAAACAGCGTGGTCGAATTCAGATCTGGTGAGTCCGACTTGTTTCATGATTTCGCAAAATCTGAGATACCAACGTCTGCCAGCTTGCTTTAAACCATAAAGCGCGAGTTTAAGCTGTAAAACCTGACCTGATTTAACTCCTTTAACTTCGACTCCGGTGGGTGGTTTCATGTATATCGTTTCATTAGAGTCGAGTTTACCATACAGGTAGGCGGACTTGACGTCCATTTGGTGAATGATCATGTCGTGCTGGGACGCAATACTGAGGATGGATCGAATAGAAGGAAGTTTGGCAACGGATGCGAATGTTTCGTCTGGAAAGTAGTCGACTTCGGGAATTTGATTATAACCTCGGATAACTAGACGTGCGCGATAGCCTGTGATTTTTCCATGTTCATCTTTCTTGGTTCTGTAAACCCATTTGCACGTGAGGATGTTGGCGTCGTCTGGTGGATCAACTGGGAAATAAGTTCCTCGAGTTTCCAATCTAGAGATTTCGTCTTTCATAGCTTCTTCCCACTTCGGCCAATCTGGACTTCGTTTCGCTTCGGCAACAGAGAGTGGGTCGAAGGCTTCAATTTCGGATGTGACGGCAACGAGACTAGCGGTTAGATACTTGGCGACTTTAGCATGAGCTTTCCCTTCCATGATATCGGCGATTTTCCTACTAGGTTTTCGGGATCGCTTGCCAGTTATGACTTCGGCTTCGATAGGCTCGGTAATTTCTTCGGGAACGGGAATAAGCGGCGGATCCGACTCGGTGATAGACTTGTCGAGATCTAAATCGAGATTTTCCTCCCCCTCAACGGGTTGGATCGGCTGGTTAGAGTAGGTGATGTTCCTCTCGACTGTAATAGACTTCCTGTCTGGCCAATAGATGCGATATCCATTCGAGTCAGGGTCCTTCCCAATCCATCGCCCTTGGATAGCCTGTTCACTGAGCTTGTCAGGTGAAACAGTCCGTTTGACGTAGACAATTTGTCCAAAAGGGTGTAGATCCGATACATCGGGGGCGACGTTAAAACGTTTCTGGTATGGCGTCATCATGCCAATAGCTTTGTGGGGTGTCCTATTCCAAATATAAACAGCGTATTCCATAGCTGCTCCCCATAGCCATTTGGGTAAACCGGAAGAAATAAGCATAGCTCGAACTGCGTTGAGCAAGGTACGGTGGGAACGTTCTGCAACTCCATTGTGCTCCGGGGTGTCGTGGACAGTAAGCTTTCGTTCGGTCCCTTTACGCTCCAAGAATTGAGTAAAGTCGTCACTGAGGAATTCTCCCCCTCGATCTGAGTGTAAAACTTTAACGAGAATACCATATTGGGTTTCGATATTCGTTTGGAAAATGACGTATTTCGGGAAAGATTCGTCCTTCGTGTGCATGAGGGGTTCCTCGATCCAATAGGTGGCATCATCGAGTAACGTGAGAGCGTAGGAGCAATGGTTAATCGTACGAGTAGAAGCAGGTCCCCATACATCGGTATGGATGAGATCACCAAATTTCTCGGCACGTGGAGATTGTCGTACTTTAAGGATGGGGTGACGTGCGGCCTTGGCGCGCATGCAGATGGTACATTCTTGTTCTTCCATATGGTCTGGATCCAAAATGATACCTCGGATCGATTTCTTCTTGAATGCGTGAAGCAAATATCCGTAGTTAACATGCCCTAGGCGACAATGTGCCTCATAAAGCGACACTGGCTTTTCCTGAGTGGCATAAGCATGTTCCGATGACAAAATTTGATATAGACCATTGACCTTGGGAATAGAAGCGATAGTCCTTCCTTTTACATCTAATATCTCCATAATCCCGTGTTGGATGTGGATTTCGTATCCAGCATCATCGAGTTTTCCAATAGAAACTAGCGTGTTCGACATGGTGGGGCAGAACAGAGCGTCACGTAAAGTGAGCATACGGGTATGATCTTCGCGATCAATAGGGACTTCGATTTGGAGAGTACCTTTGCCTGATGAGACAAAAGTTTCGGAGTTTGCGGCCTGAATAGTACGTGGGACGATAGAGTGGAAGTTTTCCAACTCTTCACGGAGTGGCGTCATGTGGGAGGTACAACCTGAATCAAATAGGATAGACGTGTTGCCGCTGGTTGCACTAAGTGCGGATTCTGCGAGATCCGAACAGTCGATTTCCGGGATGTCCGAAAAATCTTCATCGATGACGATAGCTGACCATCCAGCTTCGTCAGATTCTTCCTCGATATATGCGTTAGATTCCTCCTTCTTCTCTTTTCCTTTCGAAGAGTCTTTCTTCTTTCCATTTCCATTCCCTTTCTGTTCGTTGGCGGAGTTCGCCTGAGAGGATTTCCGTGGCGATGGGCAGGATTTACTGATATGATCTTTCCCTCCGCAATTGTAACATTCATATCCTTTCTGTCCTCGGTCTCCTCCTTTTCCTTTGTTGCCTCCACGTCCTCTTCCTCTCCATCCACCTCTCCCTCTCCCTCGACCACGTCCACCTCGATTGTTCGAGTTGTTGGAGTTCTCCGCGTAATTACAGTTGCGGACAATCAAAGACATCAAATTTAGTCAACCTTCTCCCAGGGTCTAAATGATAAGCGGAATCGAAAGATCTCATTAAGAGGGTATTCTGATAATTTTTTGAAGCAAAACGCACGGGCCGTTCTTGAGATAGAAGGTACACTTGCCCTCAAAATTTTGGCGGTACCCTCAAAAAAACCCCTAAAATCCCGAAAAAATGCGTAATCGACTGCTTTTGATGAACTGAGTATGATTCTATAAAAAGATCAACATTTCCACGAGTTCTTCCTCCTAAAAAAAATTATCGATTACAGTATATGTAAGCCATCGATCAACGTTGTCTTTACTTTGACCATGTCTAAACGTCGTGGACACCCCCGTAAACTTCACGGAGGTCGGAATATATCTGGATTGCGAAACCAGAAGGTGCAAAGCTCACCACAGCCAGTTGCTTCCAGCCCAAGTGCAGGACCCCCAATACAGCAATCTAGTGGTGATAACGAGGAACAGCCGAGAGTCTGTATGATGTTAGACAGTAACACCCGAGTGATATGGGAGGCAGAAGACCAGACAGACACAGGTTCTGACATAGATGAAGAGGCAGAGTTGGAGGATTTGAACAATAAACTTCTTGTTCAGGAATTGGCAGAGATAGCAAGTAGAGAAGACGATGGAGGAGAATGGATCCCAAAGCGGTACAGAAAGAAGAGACCATCCAAACGTAAATACTCGTTATCAGTTCCAGAGTTGTGAAATAAATCTCACATTATTTAAGCTCGACCAAAGGAATATATCAAGGGTCCAGATGTCATGAGCAAATCAACTCGTACCCAAGAGCGTTATCGGAAGGCTTTTTCTAACCAATCCAAACTCGACTCATTTCTTTACTCTGGAGGCTCCGGCTCTGGCAATATCATTGATTTAACGTCTTCACCTGATGCCAGCGACTTGGATAATGACTCTAGATCCAGTGTCTCATCTTCCGAGCCAGTATCCACTATCCCACAGCGGAGAAAAGCCTCAAGAAGTCCTGAGGTTGACTCAGACCCCTCTGATCCCCCAACGACAGACACAGAGCAATCTCTGTCAGCTCATTCCGCACACTCTGCTGATCCAACTTCCCCCATGCACTCTGCTAGTCCAACCTCTGATCATTATCCATCCAATCCGCAATCACCTCTCACCTCTTCGCATCGTTCAAGTACCCACGAATCTGATAAAAACATGCTACTTGATCATGAAACAGATCCAGCCGTGGAGAAGGAAGTGGAAATCGAAATAACTCATGGAGTCATGATGGAAAATGACATCGAGGATTTAGAGGATGAGTTAGATGAGAATGTTGGGAAATTGCCATCAGATATCAGGCCATGGGACGAGCTACGAGACCAGTTAAAGAATGATTTGAAGATGAAGAAAAATAGGTTATCATTGTCGGAGGTGAACAAGATGATGATACTGGTCAATTTCGCAAATCTTCGTTTGAAAGGAGAGTCGAGGATGCAGGCAAGTGAGATTGTAGCGAAGGCTTGGCACAATAATGAAGGCAAATGGTTCGCACGACGCATTCGGGATCTGGCTCGCCATTATCAAGTGTTTGAGCAACTTCCAAAGGAACACCGTGGAGGAAGCCGAGTAAATAGATCTTGGCTGCATCGAGAAGAGGTCAGATCAAAAATATCGGAGTATTTGAGGAACTTGCCTACTGGAAAAGTGACCCCCCGTATTTTATGCCACCACATCAACACTATTCTCTTCCCAGAACTCGGAATCAAACCTAAATCCCCCATCAGTATCCGTACAGCACGTCGATGGCTTATCAATCTGGGCTGGACATACACAGTAGTAAAAAAAGGGGTTTATATGGATGGGCATGAGCGTGCAGATGTTGTTCAATACCGTCATGAGACATTCTTGCCACTCATGAAAAAATACGAGGAAAGGATGGCTTGTTACGAGTTGGATGATGGAAAGAACTTGAAAAAGATACCTCCAAAGCTCGAATCAAATGAGAAGGAGTTAATCCCTTTGTTTCATGATGAATCTGCATTTCATCATAATGATCATGTAACAAGTCTTTGGTGAGTTTATTTAGAAAATTTGAAGATAAAAAACTGACCTAGAATTGAAGGCTGAAAACTGGACAACAACCACTACGAAAAAAAGGCCGTGGTCGATTGATTCATGTGTCGGAGTTCATCAACCCAGAGACAGGCCGACTGACTTACACTGATGAAAATGGAAAGATTATCAAAGATGCACGGAAGATTATCTATCCTGGTTCGAACGGAGATCCATGGTGGGATACAGATCAGCTGCTCAATCAGATGGAGACTGCTATTGAAGTTTTTGAGCTTCAATTCCCTGGAAAACAAGCCCTCTTTGTGTTTGATAACTCATCTGCACACGGAAGCTTACCTCCGGATGCTCTCAAAGCTTTTGAAATGAACAAGACTGATGGTGGAAAACAGCGCCGTCAAAAAAATACATTCATTCCTACATCCAACCCTAATCCAGCTCTTCGGGGAAAATTTCAGTCCATGGTCAATGATGCCGGCCAACCAAAAGGGCTCGAGAATGTCTTGAAGGAGCGAGGTTTTAATGTCAGCGGAGTTCGTGCCAAGTGTAAACCTGTGTGTCCTATTGAAAGCCAAGGCTGTTGTATGGCGCGTATTCTCAGCCATGAAGATGATTTCCGGAACCAAGTCTCGCAACTCGAAACACTGATCAAAAGCCGGAATCATGAAATCATTTTCTTGCCGAAATTTCACTGTGAACTCAACCCCATCGAAATGTACTGGGGCTGGGTGAAATATCGTTATCGGGAGGAAGATAAGGTAAAGTTTGATGATGCAAAACAGGCTGCAGTCAAGTGGTTGGACGCATGCCCTACTGAAACCATTTGTCGCTTTATTAACCGCTCATTTCGTTACATGGATGCATATCGGAAAGGATTGACAGGAAAGGCAGCAGAATGGGCAGTCAAGCGACATAAACAGCATCGCACAATTTCTCAGCGTGCAATGATGTCCGTAGATGCAGTGTTGAATACATAGGATACAAATGTACTTATTTGGACCCAAAGGGGTATACAACGTTTCATGGAAGAGGCCCAAAAATTTGGCGGTACCTTATCCATCGTGGGAAAAATCTGAAAAAATCATTTTTTGACGTATTTCGATGAGCTGAGTATGATTCTGATAATAGTTAGACCCCAAAATGCCAGGTTCGCGTGTTATTAAATTTGATGTCTTTGATTGTCCGCAACTGTAGCAGTTTCCTGCTTCTGTTTCTTCTGAGCGGATTGTCCTTGGGCTTCGGCACGAATGCCAGCAATGAGTTCATCGGAAGTGAGTAGCTTGCCCGGTTTGGCGGTGGTTAAAGACGTAATGATCGGTCGGAGAGATTCGGGAAGGGATGAAATAATGGAGTTCTTGAATTGGCTGTCGGTTACAGCGTT
>ML179466.1:16804-73409 GCA_004369135.1 Dendrothele bispora CBS 962.96
CAACTAATGCGACAGTTCTATAGCAGCAGTAAGGCTCAACAGATGAGCAGCAGCAGTGGTGAGAGATAGACGAGCAACGAATGCGAGTATAGGATTCTCTACAGTACTGGGTACAACACAGAGAGTACTTATACTACTGAGTCCAATATAATACGAGATAGGAAACATACAGCAATGACGAGGCAGTGATATCAGTATGACTACATAGTGGTGTAGATAGCTGTGGCAACTGTGGCTACGTGTATACAGCACAGTGATAAATATAGAGCTGTAGTAGAACAGCACAAGTGAGTCGATATGGCAAGTGGAGACAGTGACGATTAATGTAAGAGTCCTGTGTAAGTAGTGATAGGTAAATATATCCAATAGTCCGGTCTAGATCTGGAGATGAATCTTAGTTATCAGCCAAAACCTCCGTCTGGCCATTGGAGTTGGGGAAAGAGAGAGGGGTGGTGGGATACACAAGTAGTTTTGTTGAATAGACTGTACTTGAGGTAGAAAAACTTCAACACAGTTCATGAGTATCAAGAGCCTCACAAGCGGGTACTTGATCATCCTGACGGTCGGCAAAGTCATTACTAAAGAACAGGAGTTTTTATTTTGATGTAAGGGACGCTGAAATCAAGACGTCGAATAATTCATTTAAATTATCCAGTGTGTGCACAGGACGGATGGAATGCTTGCGGCTGGAAAGAGAAAAAATCCTTCACACGACGTTCTCTAATTTATTGGGGTGATTGTTCATGTAGAAAGGAATACTCAGTGGTAGAAGGATCATAGCTTCAGCGACAGAACAGCTTTTCGATAAATCATCGGAGCCACTCGGACCACTGGCAGATGCACAGGCATAGGTTAATGATGTTGTCCCGAAGAAGTTGTGCATTTTGATGAACGCAGGAAGTGAGGTTCTTTCTTTTCTTTTTGAGTGTTCTTTTGGGTGTACTGGGCCACTCCAGGCTTCGCCTGAGCCAATTTCACTGGAAAAGAAGGGCCTTGAGAGTGCGTTGACGCATAAGTATATGAGCGGAACAAGTTACTCGGAGTTACCCGAAATTCAGTTTTTCAGTATCGAGCACGTGTCTCGGGATTTATGACTGTTTGTTAAAAGCCTTCGGTCACAGAAATTTTCTGGCCGTTCGTTCTCCTCTTCCTGCTCCTTCTTCTCTATGTTATTCTCTACTCTACTCTATCTTCTCTTGGACTTGTACACTCAAGAACCGGGCTAGTAAAGGGTATCTAACAGCGTGAGTGTCCAGAAGTGTAAATTGAAAGGTGTCTCAGCCTTGATACGGTTTGTTTCCTGACTTCCTTTTCTACAGGAAAAGTCCAGAAAGTAAAATCGAAGGACGTGCTGGAAGAAAAGAGAATCAGTTGTTAGAAAACTTTCTATAGAGGATGGGTGCCGCAGAGTAGTCACGCTGGACGAGGTCTGCTGCCAAGGGAGGGATAGGGAAGTGTACGACGACGCATGGCTGTGTAGCTGAAGGGAACGAAGACTTAATGTTCATGAAGGTGTGTACCCTCCTCGTCACTCTAGATGTTTCTGACCGTCCTCCAGCTGGACGACGTTATTACAGCTTTGATGCAAAATCCCAACATGGACAGTGTCTACCTCATAACATATTCCGTCTCCATACTCTTAGACGACTCTTACCTCCTTCCCCACGGGCTACTGCGAAGGCATTGTCGTTGATTTAAAGCGCAGCATGTGCATTTTCATTCCAAGGCTCAAAACGTAGTCACGGAGTGTAGTAACATGGATTCAAGTCATTGAAATTTGATCGGAGAGTGACGTTGACGGTGGCTATGCTCAAGGTATGTCTCGTTCTCTTTGCGAGACAGTTATTAACTTGCTTGGTTGGAATAAAAAGCCGCTTTTCAATGACGACAATGACGTTGACAGCACCTTTTCTATTCTCTCCAACTGGCCTCCTTCGCTTTCCTCCCTCGGCGTTCCAGCAAATTATGACACGTGTCAGTCAACAACACCAGTCCCATCATCGCCAACAGTGCTATTCGTAAATGCGATTGGACTCGTTCCTATTGCCATTCCGGTTACATTGACTCGATCTCCGGTCCCCGTTCCAATTTGGACATACCTACAAGGCTCTACGGTGACCGGTATTGTTTGGGACGTTGCTCGATGTCAACGTTTTCGGCTTCTTTACAGGGATTCCTGTAAATAATGGCAATCACGTTTTTTTCTCGCGAGATACTTGATATGGTAGTTACCAAAGCATAACGTGTATCGCATCCCAGACCTTGTTCTGCTCCTTCCTCCCACCTGCCTCGCTACTTTTTATTGATCATCATCCATGGGAAACCGTAAAATAAGCTCGGACCTCAAAGAAGCTGCCCTGCGCATGTGGGATCATGGATGGGAACTGTCGGATATCTGCGCAGCATTGGTTGTTTCACCACGCAGTATGTATCGTTGGAGATCCTTGTTTGAAGAGCTTGGGTCCGTCAATAGGCCTCCTTCTGTCCTCCGAGGTCGACCACGTATCATTGGGATGCTTTCTCTACAGGCCTGCCGCGACATATATGCAAGGAACTCTGACACATACCTTAGCGAGCTTCAGTGGTATCTTGCCATCGAACACGACATCGCCATCTCCATCTCTGCACTTCAGGCAAATTTGGAGAAAGCTGGTCTCACCTAGGGCTCGCCACCGTTACCGTATATGCACGGTATACGGGTACCGTGATACGGTACCGTATCCGTACCGTGTTAAGATTTTTGGGACTTCAATACGGCACGGTGACGGCACGGTGAATACCGTATCAAACCGTGTCGTATTGACCGTACACGGCCGTGAGACGGCATGGTGGTTCATGTGATACAAAGCTTCCTTTTTGAGTATATCACTTATCTTATCGAGTTCACAATTACGTTCTTGAGTGACTTGCCTAATTTCACTGACAATTTCGGACATATATTCTAGTCAAAAATCAAGTATTATCAATATTTGTGACTAGTAACTACTAGATGAACAAATTTGGCAACACTTTTTCGAGGTAGACAACCTTAAATCAATGTATTTTGAGATTTGATTGGATCAACATTGAAGTTGAGTTTGCTCGAAATGACTGTTCACAACTAAAAATCGTTTTAGTTGGCTTGCCACTCATTTTTGAATAAACACGGTCGTATGACCGTAATACGGACGGATACGGCCCGTCTCCGTACCGTGTCAAGACTTTGAGAGGGTATATACGGCACGGTCACGGTCAGACCGTCTCCGTATTGCACCGTAAAAAATACGGCCGTGACCGTAATACGGACGGTGCCGAGCCCTAGTCTCACCCGAAAGGTCCTCCACAAGATTGCTATAGAGCGTGATGAACAACGACGTACAGACTTTCGGAATGGTATCACAGATCCACACTATTTCACAGGAAGTGGACACGAATTTGTCACTGTCGACAAGTCAAGCAAAAATGACCATGATACCGCTCGGAGATATGGAAGGGCACCGGCTGGACAGGATGCTGAACTTATAGATGTCTTTGTTCGTGGAACCAGATACTCGCTGGCAGCTGCCATGTCTACGAAAGGATATATTGCAACTAGAGTTGTTGAGGGGTCGTATAATGCACCGGAGTTCTTCAGCTTTATTGTGGATGAGGTAGTAAGTGATTATATCCCGATTCCCAAGTGTTCCCATTGTTTTTTCTGAAAATATTGCGTTACAGGTGCCGCATATGAACGCCTATCCTGGTGATCAAAGTGTACTTGTTATGGACAACTGTCGAATCCATCACAATGAGACACTACAAGAAACGCTAAATGCACAACGTACGTGTTTATATATCATACAATGAACTGTTATCTTATTCATCAAATCAAGGAATCATGTTGATATACCTTCCCCCTTATTCACCGGACCTCAACCCAATCGAAGAATCATTCTCAACCTGTTGAGTATCTTGTCCTTTCTATACTGATCATTCTGCTTACGCGTTGTCCAGGGAAAGCATATTTGCGATCCCACGGTGTCCTAATTCGTGCTCAACTTGAAGACCCATTTCTTACATTGTTGGACTCGTGTGGTTGTATAACAGGAGATATGGCAGTTGGCTGGTTTCGGCATGCTGGTTACATTGTCTGAAAGCAGGTCTGTCTTGTGACTACGTATTGTACATTACGTTCTTGTGTATAATACTACTATTACAACTTCGGTGTTTGATGATAACAAGAATAAGGAACGATAGGCAACAAAAAGGAACAACATGAGTCATAAGAAGTCCTAAGAGTCCAATCGATACGGTACAGGAGAATTACCAGTCATTTGCAGTGATAGAAAACTCATCCCATAAGCCATTTCTGGCGTCATTGATAAACTTTCGGTGACAGTCCAAAACACGAGCCCAAACTAGAGGTGGAATGCCAGCAAAGTCACGCCAGTGCGCCTCCGACGTGTGACAAAGGTTTGAGTCACCAGGAACATAACCAAGCTTGGCAAGACTAGTCTGAGTCTCTGCTGACAAGTGGTAACGCTCACAGAAATTAGTGAGCGGTACTGCGACATTGAGCGTATTGCTCAGAGATGGTGGAAGTGAGGGGGGAGCAGCGGTAGAAGTGGCTTTCCCTTCATTTGTTGTAGCGGTATTATTGGCGAAAGCAGGAAAAGCAGCCATGAGGTTATTCCCGAGCCCATTACTTCCCATCATTTGTGAAACGAGCCCAAATGCCAACAGATCTGTCAGCTGGAGTGAGCTCCCAAGTACGCCGGATGGTGGAAGAGGCGGGGGAACAGGAGCAAGTGAAATGGAGGGGCCAGGAACAGTGGGTGGGGTGGGAATCTCAGGCGGGGTGCGAGGCATGATCTTGATACGTTGCGAAACATCAAAATGAGCGACCGCTGGTGGCTGGTACAGTGTAGCAGTGCCTTTTTCCTACGTTTGATATGATGTGAGATAGGAATGGGTGGAAACGTTCACAACATACCAAATGGTTGCTCCATGACTTCATACGCAGATCCGTAAGCTCCCAACAGTTCCCGGTGGCCTTGTCCTTGTAAATCCGTTTACCTGGAAATAGTGGATGGTTCCCTTCAGGGTATTCGGTAGCGAGCTTGTTGTAATGTTCACGCATGGCTTCATCAAAAGTGGCCTAATGTTTCGTTAGTAAAAATTATCAATGAAATGTCGCATATATGCATACCTGCTGTTGTGCAATAGAACCCGTCACAGAGTAATTATCGGTTATCTCAGGTTCAAAACCAGCCTGATAATGCTGCAGCAAAATCAGCAAGGAAGGAGGCAAAAGAATAAATGACGTACCTGTCCCGAATCCGCATTACCATTGGCATGTTGAGGCTGAGGCATGTAAAGCATGACAGCACGAGCCCCTGGTTTAGCCGTCTTCATTTCTTCTAAAAGGCTCTTGTAGCCGACTTCTTGGCCGAGCAGAACAACAGTCGAATTTTGGGGGATCTTCCGACGCCATGTAATCCTAGCATCGGGAACTGCAAAGTAGCTGCACCCAAGAGCGACCGAAAGGTTTGTAACAAAGGCAGCATAACCTTGGTTCGACTTGAGGGCGAAAGGTGGAGCCGGGATATGCTCCTCCTTTGCAGCCTTTGAGTTAGCACGACGAGAGGGGGGAGCTGGTTTCAGGATATGTGGATGAAAGATGATCTCAACTGCGGGTTCTTCATCCAGATCTGGCTCGTCATCTGAGACCACAGTGGCAGACGTGGATTTTGGTGCAATATTCTCCTTGTCGGAACGAAGTGGTTGATCATCGGTGTCGACATCGGACATTGTGGTATACTGTGGTGTAGCTCTATCCTTCTCGGTACTGGAATCATAGTTATCTTCTGGTGACTTCTGTCTGCGCTCGGATCTACCTGCGTCTTCTGCATCGAGAGCTGGTTCATTATCTGGTGAGACTTGGGCTCCGGTCCTTTGTCTCTTCCTTGGGTTGCTAGCGATAGAGGATGGGGTGACATTGACGAATCTAAGAACTGCGGGAGTGTCGGTCTAAAAAAGTCTAGACATCAATGAAAAGGTTGCATACCGTTGGGATTTCTCGCAGCGGCCTCTCTAAAAGCTTCTTGTGCCATCTGGTTTACCTCTAAGACAGCGTTGGACGGTCTTTTGTTCTTTCTAGGCGCCATGATAGAGGTAGCGAAGAGAAGTGCGAACCCCAACCCCAAAAGAAACAGTTACCTCGTGAAAAAAAACGTGATTGCCATTATTTACGGGAAACCCTGTAATTGGGTTTTCAAAGCGACTGGAGTCCAACATACTTTGTTTTCCACTTCACCTAAACAAACCGTCAACGTGAACAACAAGACCCAGGCGTAGCGGTAGATGTGAAAGTGGATTTCCCAGGTGTCGGACAAAGATGAATATTACAGCTATACAGGGTCATTTGGTACGTCCTTTCCTGTTTCTCCTGTGCGCTCTTTCTCACCTTTTTTTCTTATTTAACTAAAAATCCCTCTACTACGCAACTTCCCTAGTCCATTCCACCACCACCTCCGTCACCACTGCAGGTCCCATCCTCGCCTCCCAGTCCTCCTGGTCCCAATTCCCGGAACCCATGTCATTTATCCACTCCACAACCGCGGCTTACGTCCCTCTCGCTTCCCTCTTCGCTTCTCAATCCGATCTTCAATCACTCATCTCCTCCGCTCAATCCTTTATGCAACTCTAAATTCAAGCTTACAAAATGTTGGGTTATAAAGGGACCGGTCCAGGAGATCAAACGGATGATACCGTTTCTGAAAAGTTATCAATCGATCTACACCGCAATCACCAACTACTTGTATTCTTCCCCTCTGTCCGGTCAAATCGAGCTTTTAATCGCTTCAATACAACCTAACACTATCGTTCCCCAAGCTGCCATTCAACATCTTTTATCGATGGGTCGGATGCACATCACTTCAGTAAACGTTTTCATCCTACCTGTTTTGGATCCTACTTATCTTCAAAACAACGTAGATTCGGAGACGGGAAGTGAAAATGCTCGATCAACTCGTTACTTCTTCCAATTCTCTACTCTCAATTCATTTCGAGTAGACCAATCCGCTAACAGAAACACTTCAAATTCACGATTGGGGTTCATTCATCCTCTTCTCATCATCCACTGAATTCTACCCTTCCTCTTTTTCTCTTGGAGGCGTTGTCAATCCCTCTCCTCTACAAGTTTATGGGATTGCGAATGTTACGGTGATGGATGCGAGTCTTTCTCCTATAGAGATGAGTGCGCATATAGGGACTCCGAGGTATGGGGTTAGGGAGGCTGGAGTTGGGTTGGTTAGAAGCGGAGTGTGATTGAAATATAGGGATGGGGGTGGTGTGAATGTGACGGATAGTAGTAGCAGTAGTAGTAGTGGAAGCGGAAGCGGAAGTACTGGGAGTGGAAGGGATATGGGTGGTGATGCTGATGGCCATCATGGGAGGGTTGAAAGTCGATGTGATGATGGGCGGGTGGGGTTGGGTTTTGTTTTGGTAAACTGGATACTTTTCTTCAGATTATATGTATGTGCTGTTTTGTGGAGATCGAGTTTGAGTTGTACGTGGAATCTATGTATTACCAGAGCTACATATTGTTCAAGTTAGAAACTTGGAAACACTTTTGACTTCCATCTCTAGGGCTGCGTAATTGTTCAAGTTGCTCAATCGGACATATTTACATATATAGATAGGCATACATATATAGACTGAGAATGTTCTAATTCTAATCATAGGATTGACTTCAAGACTAGTATGTACTTCCTCAGCTCTTTCCTCCCTCAATTCTTCGCATGACTTTGTCATATTGCAGGTCTCATCATTACCTCCAATCTTTACTTCCGCCCTATTCTTCGTCCCCTAACACGAATCGACGAGCCCCGCCAAGCATCCTAGTATAGCTCCCAACCTCGACTCTTTGAAGTCTTTCAGCCTACTGTAACTGGGTCTACATCTACTGTGCCGTTATAAAAGGGGAAGAGTTGTATTGACTGAGTGAAATTTTATTGGGAGGCTTGTTTGGCTGTGAGTTGGATGTGATTGCTGTAGCTTGTGACTTGTGACTGAGCAAGGCGGAAATGTTTGTGCTCGGCGCATCGGTTTATTGGCTTCTGAATTCTAGATCTCTACCCTTCATCCTCTTCTGTACTTATTCCTCTTGTTGTGTCTTACTTCTTCTTTCTCTCCGCGGTGTAGTCGACATAGTCTCCGAGACTACGGAATGGTCAACATATGAAATTGATAGACGCGAGCGTGCTCTTGTTTTGATCAAAATAACATAGGAATCCTTGAAGAATCAAAATGATACAATGATTATTGATTTTTTTGTGATAGGTTCCTACAATTCTCCTGGTAAAACGTACGCTTTGTTAAAACAGAGAAGTTAATGACATTCGATCAAGTAAATAATTCGCTAATGATACAAATCTCCGCCGTATTGGCCGTGTATTCCGACCGGAGACACTTCCACCCAAATAAAGAGATTGTGAACACAGTGAGTCCCCTGCAAGCTGTCCGTAGTCAGCTTGTTGAGTATCCTAACTCCTCGATACTCTCAAAAGCGATTCATTTTGCAAATACGTTGGATCTAATACGGCAGAAAATGAACGAGTTAGTGAAGGTAAAGTGGGTAGGTAGGCTAGGTGGCTACCTGATGGGCCTTATGCTGTCCCAAATGCTGCAAAAATCAATTCCCCCGAATTCTAATGCTATCCCCCGAATCAAGAATGACCTCCCCCGTATCAAGAATGACCTCCCCCGTATCAAGAATGACCTCCCCCGTATTGAATGAGCTCCCCCGTATTAAATTATCTCCCCCGTATTGGAACCATTAATAATATAATAGCTTATTATCGGCAAACTATCGGTATTGTAAATTGAATAGAGTGGACTTTAATTTTCAAACTCCACATCGATCTTCTCATTATCTAAGCCAAACAGAGGCCAACTCGCGCAGGTGGCTGTGTCGTCTTCAGTAAAATTTGACCCACGCTTTGCCCACGCTGCAGCGGAAACCCAAATTTTGAAGTTCATATTTATGCTGTCCCAAATGCTGCAAAAATCATTTCCCCCGAATTCTAATGCTACCCCCCCGTATCAAGAATGACCTCCCCCGTATTGAAATGATCTCCCCCGTATTGAGTGAGCTCCCCCGTATTAAATTAATCTCCCCCGTATTGGAACCATTGTGAAATAATAGCTTATGATCGGCAAACTATCGGCATAGTATCGGCATTGTAAATTGAATAGAGTGGACTTTAATTTTTAAACTCCACATCAATCTTCTCATTATCTAAGCTAAACACAGGTCGACTCGCACAGATGGCTGTGTCGTTTTTGTTCCGGTGTTTTCTAAGAAACATTTGACCCACGCTGCAGCGGAAACCCAAATTTTGAAGTTCATATTACCTTTGATAATTGGGAAACAGGGCTGTCTCATCTGGAATATTTAGGAAAGTCTTCCATGCCTGTGAGCTCTCAAATGGTTTGATGTCATTGACCTCTATTTGGGTAATAACAACTAAGTCTACCATTGTTGCCGACATTCTTCTGTTCAACCAAGTGTGCTACATCCAAAGAATTGACTTTTACCGACTCCTATGGGTCAGCATATCTTTGTGAGTTTTTATGTTGCGTATGTCAGACTGAGTACATAGAAACTCAAATACAACTGAATTTATGGAGTAAGTCGCCATAGGGTTCATCCGAGGACTGCAACATTTTATTTAGCTTAGAAATGACCCCTTTTTTTTTGAAGAAAGCATAGTAGGAGGTAGCTGTTCATCTGGTGAACACGCTGCAATCATTATAGCTTGGGTGCAGGGGTCAGGACCCTACTTTAAAACACTCATTTTTCAATAGCCCACTGGGTCCCAATAGCAGAATGGCTATTTTTCTGACACCTCAATAGACCACATCTGCAACACAGATATTTTAAAAAGTGGAGCTACAGGTATAATGGAGGAAAACTACTTAATTTCTCACTAAATAAAAACAATCAAAAATCTGCATTGCAGATATGTCTGATACCTATGACTTCTCTTTGTTTTAGCCCATATTTTCACTTTTTTGAGCAGGGTCATCACATTTCTCATTGCAGACACACTAATGATAAGTATTCTGTGGGATACTGAAAAACCTTGTAGTAAATAGTAATGTATAGATCATCAATACATTCTGAAAGTTGGGGTGTCACTTGAAAAGTGAATTTTGATCAGGAAAGTAGGTCTCAATCTTGTCTCACTCTCATAGTATTTTCAGTTTACTGACAATTGTGACTCGCCAACACCTATAATGAACAGATGATTCATGTGTACTCAAATTGGGCACCATAAACACAATTTTTTACCAGGCTTTTTAAGCTCAGATCTACTCAAGTCTGCTTCTTGAGGAACAAAACTCCCATTGCAGGTCTCTATTGAAAATTCACTTGTAGAAATTGAAAGTAATACAAGTTGTTAATGGGTACCAATTGAGGTTTTTGTCAGTTCTGAGAATACTAAAGACTCAGTGAACATGTGTAATTTGAGTTTTGTGCTATATGTATTATACAGCTCACAGAAAATTTGGTATTATACATATTGTATGTATAAAAGGCATATAGAAAATATATCTACCAGTCAATATCCTCCAATTTGTACTCGACATCAGTAGCTGTCCATTTACATCCCTTTGTGGATTTCTTTTGGGTTGTTTCAGTCTGGATTCTGGTTGCAGCCAGCTTTGGCTGGCCATGACCATATCTAGCATTCACTGTTGGGGATGCGGAGTCAACCTACTCTGCAATATCAAGTCGCTCAGTGTTGGATGCATGTACAATCCTTTGGAGTGATGCCAAAGGAGTAGAAGTATTACCATTGACATCCTTGTCCTCGGATTCAATTAGCAATTGCTCCTTATGCAGATACACTTTTCGAGCTGACCTGAATGTAGTAAGAACAATTCCAGGTACTTTTCATACATAGAAAACATGCATAGGGTGCTTACAGACATGTAGGAGCTAGGCAGAAACTTTGACTTTTAATACATGAAATTTGGGACCCCTCTGGTATTTTAAGTATGATACATTAGAGAGGTTGCGCAGCGCCAACCATATGCCACGTGCGGCTTATTCAGCGTGCGCAGCTGGCTTGCTGTGGAATGCGTGCGCTAGCCAACCACAGACTCAAACTCGGACTCTACCTTCTAAATACCTGGTCGTTGTCAGCCCAATAGTCTCAATACATGCTTATGGGTCTCGAGGAACAGTTTTGATGGGAAAGCTTGTGATTTAGACAAGGTTTGATAGAATTACACATGACAGACGGCATCTGTTGCCTTTGGTAGAAACATGGGTGTGTCGGGAGCTTCTCTTGTTCTAATACAATGCTAACGATAATTATGGTTATATTTGAGTATTCCAGCTCCCTCCCGAAGAAGAGATTGGACAGAAATACGACCAGAACATGACAGTCCCTGCCCGAGACACTTTCCTCTCTCTCTTGATGCTCACACCATTCAAATTCTGCTTCAGGTGCCTCCATCTTGAAGAAAAAGACTGATAAGTTGGTTTAAATATCAAGCAATGTCGGCATTCTATCCTGCTTTTCCAAAACTTTTCCCAACCAGCTGGCACAGCGTGTTTAAGCTATTTCGGCTACATCACAATAAGGCTTCCATTTTACTTAGCTTTTCTGGTGTCAATATAGTCCATTCTGTCTGTCAGCTCATATCCTAGTCCTTGTCATATCAATAAACTATGTATTTTCTAAAATACGTGGTGCGCACACATCTCGCAGAGAGCTGCTCGCGCACGCTGACTAAGCCGCATACGGCATATGGTTGGCGCTGCGCAACCTCTCTATTGTATAATACAGGTTGTATTATATGAGGGCCTTTGATACAGTGCCCTAACATGTAGACTCAGCGTGGTAGAGCACATAAATAAAATTTCAACATAGGAAAAAGCCTGAAGTATGCACCAGGGAAAAGAAAAGAAAAGAGAAACAAAAAATGTGACTCTGGAGAGTGGTCGCTATTTTGATACTGTGTTGCATAAGCTACTTATGATGCAAAGATTAACTAGCTTATAACATACTGCTATGACTGGAATTTAGCTGGTTCAAAATTCAGAGCATATTGTAAGTTGGGTCTTATTAAATCGGGGTTTGTATTCAAAACGGGGGCGATATTTAAAACGGGGGATGACATTTAATACGGGGGTCGTATTAGAAATCGGGGCAAATTTATTACGAAATCGGGTGCTATTTTTGCAGCAAAGTGCCCAGCATAGGGCCTGGCATCCGATCCGTGGATAATGTTGGAGGGATAATGTTGGAGGGATAATGTTGGAGAGCGGTTTGAAGGGTAATATCGTTGAGTTCCTTAACAGAACTTGCACGTTCGAGTTGCGTTAGGAGGAAGAGAAGTAAAAAGCTCTTGATAAGTTTTTTGTTATCTGAGACCTCTTCAGGACTGTATCTAGTTACGGTAAGGTTTTGGTCATCACGTTCAAGGCCAGGGGATCTGGAAAGCTGGGTAAAGAAGTTGATGGAATATTGCGTGTCCGGTGACGATCCGGGATTTTGAAGAGAAGTAAGTGTTAACAGAGTTCGATAAGTGTAAGGAGCGTTGTAGAGAGAGGAGTTGGATGCGAGGATGGACCTAGTGATGATTACGGAGTCGAGTCGCTGCAAAAAGCTAGGGACGTTATGAATAGCATCAATGAATACTAGAAATTATCGAGGAAAGGGAAGGGTATGTACAAGGGAGGCGAGATGGAGATAACGGGACTTACCAAATAACCAGTAATCGATGATTCTGTCTTTCCGACACCTGATAAATCCATAAATGCATTTTATGGACGCCCGATCCTATCCGTCCCATTGCCTGAGGTGAAGTAACTGTTCACACTGACAGTATGATTTCTTCGCTCACCGAGACCATCTGTTTGTGTTCCTCCTTCAAATACCTTTCAGATCTCCATCTCGGCCTCTAAATGTCACATTCCTACGTGGATTCAAGTTATCCATAATGATCCAGTAAATGTCGACTCAGCAGGTATATCCCAAACTCGATTTTGAACAAGAATACGATTGAGTACAGCCTGACTTGCGGATTGCGGAGTTGGTGATGAAAGTCTAGCCGAGATTGATGCATAGATCCCTCAGAGTCGATCGGTTGACGTTCACCAAGAATGGGGAAGGTCGGTGTAGAGGTTTGAGCGTGCGATCATGGGAGGGAGACGAAACTAGGAGAATGGAGGAAAGGAACAAAGAACAAGCCGGGAATCGCAACCTGGCGCGCTCAGTTAGATGAGATATCCTCCTCAGCTGTCATGTCTCTAGCACCCATCACCGCACAGAGTCCGACAGAATTCAAGCTTGCCTCCAACGGTCGTTTACGTTTGTATTTCTGAGGGATACTCGAGCTGATGTGAAGGGTTTATCGATATCCGATGTCCGATACCACTTCTTGCCCTTTCTTCCTTACTTACTGTCTTTCTTTAGTCCTGAATTCGCTCGTGATATGAATGTGAAAGAGCGCGCTTCTTCATAGTCTCATGATCTGTCAGTGGGTCTGTCACTGTATTCGAGTGCTTCTGTGAATGGCTTTATCGATTGAGTGCTCGAGAACACCTTACAACGCCACTCTTACAGCTGTCATGTTAACTCGGTCCGGATATGTTCTTGTCATTACGTCCTATCGATACACGACCAGTTCCCTTGTCTTTGATCGCCTCGACGTGTTACAACCTATGTGGGCTCTGCAGCCGTGGGTTTGTAGAGCTATATGCAGATTCGTGTATGACGGAAGGTTTCCTTTAAATTTTACTGATCCAGTGCATACCATCATTGATAGTATCGATGTTATGCGAGCATATGACCTGACTCGATGTCCATCAAGTCATCTGAACATGAAAGTTCCGTTAGTCCGGAACTTCTTGCTTCGTTAAGGCCTTGCTGTTCTGTCCACTGTCAGTTCCTCCGTGGTTGGAGCCGTTTTTAGCCCTATATCTGAATCTATTGATTGCTATCTAATTCTATTCCTGTACTGTCACTGTATTACAGCGAGAATGCTCGATACACGCGGGATGTGGAGTGACAGGTTGGGATTAAGAAGTTCGAGGGTGACATAGCACTGTTTCCCTCCCCGGGATTAGCTACTGCTGTCGTATTCCACTTCATTTCTTGAACCCAAGAGTTAGCCCTTCGTGTCAGAGAGACTTGAGCATCGTGAGTCGTTCTCGACATTTGCGTTCTGCAGGTCTACTTAGTGTAACTATCAGCATGTCGGGCACACAATTCTATGGCAACGCAAACAACAACCAGTTCAGCGGTCCAGTGAATAATGTTGCTGGCAATCAGACCTTTTATTCAGGTGCGTACTCGCTACATCTCTGCATACCGGCACTTAAAATCATCTTAGCAGCGCGAGATCCATTTTATGGAATTCCCAGAGATCGGATCACCACTGCAGCGTTGTATAATTCTGCTGAAAGCGAGGGCGCTGCAAAATGCTTGCCGGACACCCGAAAGGACATTTTGGGTAAAATCACGCAGTGGGCTGAGGACACTTCAGGCGAGCTTATCTGCTGGGTTTATGGTCCTGCGGGGTCTGGCAAGACGACAATCGCTCGTTCGGTCGCTGACCGGTTCTCCGAAAGAGCTGCTACTTTCTTCTTTTCTCGAAACTCCGCGGAGCTCGCAACCAACAAGAACTTCTTCCCTACCATTGCCTACCATTTTGCGACTCTTTTTCCTTCAGTGGGGCAGCGAATACAGACCACTCTCAGCTGTGATCAACTTATCCTTTCACGGGATCTCTCGGTTCAACTACAAAAGTTGATTCTTCATTCTTTGCATCCCCCCATTAATGTCGTCCTAGTCATTGTTGATGGTCTCGACGAGTGCGATGAGAAGGAGTGTAGGGATCTTGTCAGTGTGATCTCAGCTGTTGCTCATGACCCGAATTGCCCAGGGCCTCTCCGTTTCCTTCTTTTCGGCCGTCGTGAATCAGCTATCTATGAAAAGCTACCAGCGTCGTATCATTCTCTGAATGTCTGGAACTTCTCTGCTGACAGCTCAATCCGCAAGTACTACATGGAGGCATTCATTGCATTGCGTCATGAAAAGAGGCGTTTCTTTAGGAATGGGGCGGAGACTTGGCCGGATGACGACATACTAGAAAACTCATCGAGAAAACTGAGGGGTTGTTCATCTATGCTTCCACATTGGTCAAATTCCTGGGTAGTAAATCAGGTTCACCTCAAAAACTACTGCAGCAGGCATTACAACAACATAGCGGCCTAGAGTTCCTTTATAATCAGGTCATATCGCGGGCTCTATCAAAACTCGATGATAATGACTATAGAGCAATGTTCTGGGATACCTTCAGCACACTTGTTGTCCTCCGCACACCTCTTTCTTTGTCCGTTCTTGCTGAATTCCTATTTTGTCCATCTGAAGAGATTCTGATGGCACTTGATGACTGTGGCTCTATCCTCATGATACCTGACAACAATGACCCTATTCAATTCTACCATGCATCATTACCTCAATTTCTCATGGATGAGAGAAATGCTGGAGAATACTACAGGGATCCAGGTGGATGTCATATTTTGGTGGTAGATAAATGTGCATCTTTGATGGAGAAGCTTGGGAGCATGGAGAATAATTATAGTTTGAAGAGGGCTGGTGAGTATGCTTGCAGGATGTGGTATTATCATGTAATGGATGCAGTGGAGAATAAGGGGGGAGTAATGGAGGAAGATGTTTTATTGAGGTGGGTCGATTTTATGCAAAAAATTGCTAACCAGTGGTTCCTGTTATGGTGGCGGAATGTGTATAGATTGAGGTGGGATATAAATGTAGATGATATTGCTAGATTGGTCTTAGTTGTCCAAGTAAGTGGTTGATGAATCCATCATACAAGATTACTGAGAGAATATGAACAGAAATACAAGGATGTGAGAGAAAAACTGGAACGTGTTTTGGTGAATATCCTGGAAAAAATGGAGGTATGATGTCATTAAAGTGAACAACTTGATTAAGTAACTGATCTGTAGTGCTCTTTTTGGGAAAAGGAAGTAAGTAATGGGAGTGATGACTGAGATAAATTCTTTGGCATTGACAAATTCCTGGAAAAATCAACAGAAGGTGAAGAGTAGAATTTCTCTCGGTCAACTGCAGGTTTTCTCACGTGTATTTGGACTCATTAGGAAGTATGTGATCAGTTTGCTTGTTCCTGCAGGCCATTTCTCTGAACTCTCCAACAGAAAGTAAGTGATCAGACTGCTTGTTGCAACAGGCCATTGCTCTGACCTAGTGTTATCCCCCGCCAACAGGAAGTGAGTGATCAGATTGCTCGTTGCAGCAGGCCATTGCTCTGACCCATTGTTTTCCCCCTCTAACAGACAGTAAGTGGTCAGATTGGTTGTCGCAGAAGGCCATTGCTCTGACCTAGTGTTTTTTTCCCTCCAACAGGAAGTAAGTAATCAGATTAGTCATTGCAGCAGGCCATTGCTCTGATCCGGTATTTCCCCCTCTAACAGAGAGCAAGTGATCAGATTGATTGTTGCAGCAAACCATTGCTCTGACCCAGTGTTTCCCCCATCCAACAGCAAGTAAGTGATCAGATTGGATGTTGCAGCAGGCCATTGCTCTGACCCAGTATTTCCCTCCTCCTACAGAGAGTAAGTGATTATATTGGTTGTTGCAGCAGGCCATTGGTCTGACCCAATGTTTGCACCCTGCAACAGCATGTAAGTGGTTGTTGCAGCATGCTATTGCTCTGACCCAGTGTTTCCCCCCTCCAACAGGGAGTAAGTGATCAGATTGGTTGTCGCAGCAGGCCATTGCTCTGATGTAGTGTTTCCCCCCTCCAACAGAGAGTAAGTGATCAGATTGTTGTTGCAACAGGTCATTGCTCTGACCCTCCAACAGAGAGTAAGTGATGAGATTGGTTGTTGCAGCAGGCCATTGCTCTGACCCAGTCTTTCCCCCCTCCAACAGGAAGTAAGTGATCAGATTGATTGTTGCAGCAGGCCATTGCTCTGACCCAGTGTTTTCCCCTCTAACAGCTTGTAAGTGATCAGATTGGCTGTTGCAGCAGGCCATTGCTCTGACCCAATGTTTGCACCCTGCAACAGCATGTAAGTGGTTGTTCCAGCAGGCCAATGCTCTGACCCAGTGTTTCCCCCCTCCAACAGGGAGTAAGTGATCAGATTGGTTGTCGCAGCAGGCCATTGCTCTGATGTAGTGTTTCCCCCCTCCAACAGTGGGTAAGTGATCAGATTGGTTGTTGCAGCAGGCCATTGCTCTGACCCAGTGTCCCCCTTCCAACAGGGAGTAAGTGATCAGATTGGTTGTTGCAGCAGGCCATTGCTCTGACCCAGTGTTTCCTCTCTCCAACAGTATGTAAGTGATCAGATTGGTTATTGCAGCAGGCCATTGCTCTGACCCAGTGTTCCTCCCCTCCAACAGTCTGTAAGTGATCAGATTGGTTTTTGCAGCAGGCCATTGCTCTGAATCTGTGTTTCTCCCCTCCAACAGCTTGTAAGTGATCAGATTGGTTGTTGCAACAGGCCATTGCTCTGACCCAGTGTTTCCCCCTCCAAAAGAAAGTAAGTAGATTGCTTGCTACAGCAGGCCATTGCTCTGACCCAGTGTTTTCCCCCTCCAACAGGAAGTAGGTCATTGCATTGTTTATCTCCACAAGCAATTTTTCTAACCCATTATTTCCTCTCTCTAAACATGGGTTTTTCTATGATTAACCTTTCTTTCATTCTTCATCTTTATTTCACCTGCCATGATTGACTAGTGGGTGAGAGAAATCAATGTTTTTAGTTCTTCCTCTACTTACTTTGCACTATATATTATTTAGCAAGTGTGTATTTATTTATCATTTTTCATCATTGGTACTATATGCTGATGTATTTGTTCCTTTATCTATTCCCGATTACCAGAATGTAAGTACTTTATATCCAACAACCCATTAGCTCTGAAGTCATACTTTCATTCAATAAATAATAGCGAGTATGTATCATCCTGTTACTTATATCATTTATCTTTATCCTTCATAATTATATTCTTAGTGGGTAGGTTAATGATCATTCTATGTTCTTTCTTTATTTCTCACCTTTCCCACTTCCTTCATTTTTTGCTATCCCAGCGAAAAATTGGGTATAACCCAGGGTCTATGGAAGATAGTTCTGAAACATCTTGAAATACCTTTTTTCAATGACTATATGTAAGTCATTTTCAATCTCAAGCTAGATACACTCTTTAACAGTTCTTTTCCAAGCCACTCTAAATGTCACAAAGGGGTGTCTCCTATGTCTCAATGACCAACAATGTAGTTTTCTCACCTTTTCAAGTAATAATTACATTGTTACGGTGCCAGTATGTATTATCTGTTTTGTGAAGGAATTTTACTGGGGCCAAGTACCATGCAAGCCCTTCTTTCATTTCATCAAAATTATGCTCAGTTCTGGTTTGTTTGAGTATAATCTTGTCACAATCTTTTTTAAAATTTCAAGCAATTCACCTCCAATTTCAATAAATGACAAAACATATGACTTGAATTTTCAGTCTTGTGACCACTTGATCCAACCCTCTATACTTCAAAAGTATCCTTCAAATGGCAATCTTACCATACATACAGCTGTCATTCTTTGGTAGCACCAATCTAAGGTCTGAGAATCCCATAACTTGTATTTAGCCAGTGAAACTGACAATGAGTGTAGAGTATCTACACAAATTTTACATCTGAGTTGGCATTGGTCATAGTGTATAAGCTAAAGATGAGCCACATAGTCCAAAGATTCCTTGGGAAAGGAGGAAAATGACTAAAGAATGATTCAAAGACTAGGACAGTTGGTATCTTTATCAGTCATATAGCTATGCAGAGTATTGAACAATAATTTTAAATATGACACTCGGCAAGGTTTGGGATGAGAGAAGGTTGCAATAAGAAAAAGAATGACTAGAGGGTAGAATTTCAGGCCTAGAGTAAGAACCTTCGAAAGAAGAAAAATGACCATATAATATGTCCGGTCTCGATCTGGAGATGAGTTATCAGCCGAATCCTCGGTCTGGCCATTGGAGTTGGGGAAAGAGAGAGGGGTGATAGGATACACAAGTAGTTTTTGTTGAAGTAACTGTACTTGAGGTAGAAAAACTTCACACTTGATGGGTATCAAGAGTCTCACAAGTAGGTACCTTGATCATCCTGACATTTGACAAGGTCATTACTTGAGGCAATGACAAGATGATGATCAGGCTCAAAAGAACAGGGGTTTTTATTTTGACGTAAGGGATGAAGATGTCAAATGATTAATTATCCAGTGTGTTCACAGGACGGATGGAATGCTTGCGGCTGGAAAGAGAAAAGATCCTTCTCACCGACGTTCCCGAACTTAGTGGTAATTGTTCATTCATTCATTCTCATTGGAGAGAGATACTCAGTGGTAGAAGTATCATAGCTTCAGCGACGAGAACAGCTTTTCGATATATTACTGAAGTGACTCCGAGGATCACTGGCAGATGCACGGACATAGGTTAATGGTACAGTTGTCCCGAAGAAATTGTGCATTTTGATAATAAATGATGAACGCAGGAAGTCAGGTTCTTTCTTTCCTTTTTGAGTTTTCAGTTCGTTCTTTTGAGTGTACTTACTGGCTTTGCGTGAGCCAGAAATTCACTGGAAAAGAAGGGCAGAACCTGAGAGTGCGTTAACGCATAAGTATATGAACTGAACGAAAGTTAGACCCCGAAATTCAGCTAACGAGCACGTGTCTCGGGATTTATGACTGTTTGTCAAAAGCCCCTGGCACAAAAAAGGAATCAGAAATTCTCTTGCGAGCTGCGGTCAGGAATGAACTGAAATTTTCTGGCCATTCTTTCTCCTTTTCCTACTCCTTTTTTCTCTCTATCTCATTCTCTCCTCTACTCTATCACTCGTTTGGAACCTGTGCACTAGAGAATCGGGCTAGTAAAGGGCGGGATTGGAGGTCTAACGGCGTGAGTCCTAGCTTGTGTCTGGAGGTGGAAATAGGAAGACGTTCGGATGATATGGTTTGTTTCTCGGTTTGATTTCCTCCAGGAAAATCCACACGATCGTAAGACGTGTCCGGAGAAACGAGAGGATGCCGCAGAGTTGTCGCGCTGGACGAGGTTTGCTGTCAAGGAGGGAATAGAGAAGTGTACAGCGACGCATGACTGTGTAGTTGAAAGGAACGAAGAGTGAATGTTCATGAAGGTGCGAACACTTCTCGTCACTCTGGATGTTTCTGACCATCATTCTTTAGGACGACGTTATTACAATGCTGATGCAAATTCCCAACATGATGGTTTCTACCTTGTATGTCCTGTTTCTGTACTCTTAGACGAATCTCACTTCTTCCCCAAGGGCTACTGCGAGTGCGTTGTTGGTTGATTCCAAGCACAACACGTGCATTTTCATTCCAAGCTCAAAACGGAGTTCGAACTTTGAAGAGTGACGTTGACGGTGGCTATGTTCGAGGTGCTTCTCATTCTCTTTGCAAGTCTAGACGGTTACTAACTTGCTTGCTTGGTATAAAAAGCCGCTTTTCGATGGCGACAATGACGTTGACAGCACCTTGCCTAATCTCTCCAACTGGTCTCCCTCGCTTTCCTCCCTCAACCTAGTCAAAGTTCCAGTGAATTATGACACGTGTCAGCCAACAACACCGTTCCCTTCATCGTCAATTCTGCTATTCGTAGATGCGATTGGACTCGTTCCTATTGCCGTTCCGGTTACATTGGCTCGGTCTCCAATCCCCGTTCCAATCTGGACATGCCTACAGGAGCTACGGTGACCAGTATTGTTTGGGATGGTTCCTCAATGTCAACGTTTTCAGCTTCTTCAATCGGGTTTCAAAGCAACTGGAGTCCAATATACTTCGTCTTCCACTTGACCTCAACAAACCGTCAACGTGAACAACAACACCCAGGCGTCACGGTGGATGTGAAAGTGGATTTTTCAGGTGTCGGACAAAGATTAATATGACAGCTGTACAGGGTCATTTGGTACCTTCCTTCCTCTTTCTTCTTCACGCTCTTTCTCATCTTTTTTCTTATTCAACTATAAAATCCCCTCACTACACAACTTCCATAGCATATTGCTCCTCCTCCTCTGTCACCACTGCAGGTTCCATCCATGCATCCCAGTCCTCCTAGTCCCAATCGCCCGAACCTATGTCATTTATCAACTCCACAACTCCTTACCTCCCTCTCTCTTCCCTCTTCACTTCTTGATCCGGTCTTCAATCCCTCATCTCCTCCGCTCAATCTTCCACGCAATCTCAAATTCAAGCTTCCAAACTTCGGGCTATAAAGGGACCGGTCCTGGAGATCAAGCGGATGATACCGTTCCCAAAGGTTGTCAATCGATCTACACCACGATCACCAACGACTTGTATTCTTCCCGGTCAAATCAAGCTTTCAATCGCTTTAGTTTAACCTGACACTATCGTTCTCCAAGCTGCGTCCAAGCTGCGATACAACATGCTTTATTGATTGGTCGGATGTACATCACTATACTACTTCCAAACAACGTAGATATCGATTGGACTCGGAGACAAGGAGTGAAAAACGCTCAATCAACTAGCGACTACATCCAATGCCTCGCTCTCTCAATTTATCTCTGGTCAAACCGATCCACCAGCAAACGAAAACACTTCGGACGGCAACTGGGACTCACTCATCCTCTCCTCAACATCAACTTCGAATTCCACCCATCCTCTTCTCGCGTCTCTTTACCCTTCTCACTTGAAGGCGTCGTCGATCCTTCTTCTACTTTACGCGTTTATGAAAGTGCGAACGTTCGAGTGATGGATCTCAGTGTATTTCCTATAGAGATGAGTGCGCATACAGGGACTCCGACGTATGGGGTTAGGGAGGTTGGAGTTGGGTTGATTAGAAGCGGAGTATGATGGGAATATAGGGATGGGAGTGGTGTGAATGTGACAGATAACAACAGCGGTAGTAGGGGAAGTGGAAGTGCTGGGAGTGGAAGGGATACGGGTGGTGGTGCGATGGCCATCATGGGAGGGGTTGAAAATCGACGTGATGATGGGCGGGTGGGGTTGGTTTTGTTTTGGCAAACCCGATACTTTTCTTCAGATTATATGTATGTATGTGCTGTTGTATGTGGAGAACGAGTTTGATTTGTACGTGGAATCTATGTATTGCCAGAGCTACATATTATCGTCTTTGAAGTTAAAAACTTGGACACACTTTTGGCTTCCATCTCTAGGGCTGCGTAGTACCTCAAGTCGCTCGATCGGACGTATTTAAATACATAAATACGCATACATATATAGACTGAGAACATTCTAATCATAGGATTGACTTCAAGCCTAGTATGTACTTCCTCAGCTCTTTCCTCCCTCAATTCCTTACATGACTTCGTCATATTGCAGGTCTACCGTCTCATCATTACCTCCAATCTTTTCTACTTCCACCCTATTCCTCGTCCCCCAACACGAATCGACGAGCCTGCCAAGCACTTTAGTATAGCTCCCAACCTTGACTCTTTGAAGTCTTTCAAATTATAACTGGGTCTACGTCTACTACTAAGTGCCGTTATAAAAAGGGGGCCCGGGAGAGTTGTATCTCGACTGAGGGAAAAATTATTGGGAAATTTGTTGGCTGTGAATTGGATGTAATTGCTGTTAGCTTGTGCCTGAGCAAGGCGGAGGAGGAGGAGGAGGAGTCTATTAACCGGTATAGGTCCAAAAAATGAACACCGGAAATGTTTGTGCTCGGCGCGCATCGATTTGTTGGCTTCTGAATTCTACTAATCTCTACCCTTCATCTTTCTCTGTACTTATTCCTCTTCTTGTGCCTTAATTCGTCTTTCTCTCCGCGGTGTAGTCGACATAGTCTCCGAGACTACGCAATGGCCAACGTATGCCAAAAGTGATAGATACAAGCGTTGCTCTTGTTTTAATCAACATAACATAGGAATCCCTGAAGAATCAAAATGATACACTGATTATTGATTTTTTTATGATATCTTCTTACGATTTTCATGGCAAAAACGTACACTCTTTTATAATGTAGAGGAGTGATGACACTCGATCAAGTCAATAATTCGCTAATGATACAAAACAAATCACCGTATTGGACGTATATTCCAACCGGAGACACTTCCACCCAAAGAAAGAGACTGTGAACACAGTGAGTCCCCTGTAAGTTGTCCGTAGTCAGCTTGCTGAGTATCTTGACTCCTCGATACTCTCAAATCCAATTCGTTTTGGAAATACGTTAAATCTAATATGGAAGAAAATGAACGGGTTAGTCAAGGTAAAGTAGGGACTACGCGGCAACCTGATGGGCCTAGCATCCGATCCGTGAATGATGTCGGAGAGCGGTTTGAAGGATGATATCGTCGAGTTTCTTAACAGGATTTGCGCCTTCGAGTCGCATTGAAAAGGTTTTTGGTAAGTTTTTCGTTATATCACCTGAGACCTCTTCAGGACTGTATCTAGTTATAATTATGACGAGGTTTTGGTTATCACGTTTGAGGCCGGGGTACTCGGAAAGTCAGATAAAGGAGTCCATGGAATATTGCGTGTCAGGTAGCGATCGAGGATTTTGAAGAGATGGAAGGTAAGTGGTAACAGAGCGTAAGGAGCGCTGTAGAGGGAGGAGTTTGGATGCGAGAATGGAGCCATTGGTGTTGACCAAGGAGTAGAGTCGGTGCAAAAAGCTAGGGAGGTTATGAATAGCGTTAATTAATGCTAGGATTATCGCAGAAAGGGAAAGGGAAGGTATGTACAAGGGAGGCGAGATGCAGATAACAAGACTTACCAAATAACCAGGAATCGATGATCTTGTCTGTCCGACACCTGATAAATCCATAAGCGCATTTTGTAGACGTTGGATCCCATCCGTCCCATCACCTGAGGTCAAGCGACCGTTCACACTGACAGTATTTTTCTTCGCGCCTCCAATTCCTTCCAGATCTCCATTTCTGCCTCTAAACGTCCTATTCTCACTTGGAGTCATATTCATAATGATGAAGTAAACGTCGATTGAGCAGGTATATCCCAAACTCGATTTTGAACAAGAATACGATTGAGTACGGCCGAATTTCGTACGGATGACGGAATTGGTGATCAAAGTCTAGCCAAGATTGATGCATCGATACTTGAGAGTCGATCGATTGACGTTCACCGAAGCTGGAGGAAGTTGGTGTAGAGTTTTGAGCGTTCGATCATGGGAGGGAGATGAAACTAGGAGAATAGAGGAAAGGAACAAAGAACAAGCCGGGAATCGCAACCTGGCGCGCTTTAGATGGGATATCTTCTTCAGCTGTCATGTCTCTAGCGCCCATTACCGCATATATAGAGTCCGACGTCTTTTCCAGCTTGCCCTCAAGGATCGTTTACGTTTGTGCTTCTGAAAGACACTGAGGCCGATTTGATGGTCATCAAGGGTTCAAATTCAAACGTTAACGTTCAAATTTCAAACGTTCATCGATATTGGATGTCCGATACCACCTCTTGCCCGTTCTTCCTTAATGTCTTTCTTTAGCACTGAATGCACTCATGATATGGATGTGAAAGAGCATGCTTCTTCATAAACTCATGATCTGTCAGTAGGTCTGTCACTGTGTTCGAGTGCTCCTATGAATAGCGTTATCGATCGAGTGCTCAAGAACACCTTCCGACGTGGCCCTACAGGTGTCATGTTAACTCGGATTCGGTCCGGATACGTTCCCTGTCTTTTTAGTAACTTCATCCTGTTGAACCACGACCAGTTCCCTTGTCATTGATCATTTCTCACCTTGGCGTGATACAACCTACGTGGGCTCTGCAGCTGTAAGTTTGTATGGTTGGTGGATGACGGAAGTTTTGGTTGATAGTATCAATGTTATGCCAGCATATGACCTGACTTCTTTCGAACTCGATGTCCATCAAGTCATCTGAACTGAAAGTTCCATTAGTTCGGAACTCCTTGCTTCGTTAAGGCCTCGCTGTTCTGTCCACTGTCAGTTCCTCCGTGGTTGTTTTTAGCCCTATAACTGAATCTATTGATCGCTATCTAATTCTATTCCTGTACTGTCACTGTATTACAGCGAGAATGCTCGATACATGCGGGATGTGGAGTGACAAGTTAGGATAGAGGTTCGATGGCGACATAGCACTGTTTCCTTCCCCAGGATTAGCTACTACTGTCTTATTCCACCTCATTTCTGAAATCTCAAGGGACAATCCTCCGCGTCAGAAAGACTTGAGCATCGTGAGTTGTTCTCGACATTCATGTTCTGCAAGTCTACTTAGTGTAACTATCAGCATGTCAGACACACATTACTTTCGCAATGCCAACAACAACCAGTTCAGCGGTCCAATGTATAATGTTGCTGGGAGTTTTTATTCAGGTGCGTACTCGTTACATCTCTGCGTATCGACGCTTAAAATCATTTTAGCACCGCGAGATCCATATTATGGAATTCCTAGAGACCGGATCACTACTGCAGCGTTGTATAATTCTGCTGAAAGTGAGCGCGCTGCGAAATGCTTGCCGGGCACCCGCAAGGACATTCTGGACGAAATAACAAAGTGGGCTCAGGACACTTCAGGAAAGCTTATATGCTGGGTTTATGGTCCTGCGGGTTCTGGAAAGACGACGATCGCTCGCTCAATCGCTGACCAGTTCTCAGAGAGAGCAGCTACCTTTTTCTTTTCCCGAAATTCTGCGGAGCTCGCAACCAACAAGAACTTCTTTCCTACCATTTCCTACCGTCTCGCGACTCGTTTTCCTTCTGTGGGAGAGCAGATTCAGACCATTCTCAGCTCTGATCAACTTATCCTTTCGCAAGATCTCTCGATTCAACTACAAAAGTTGATTCTTGATCCGTTGCGATCGCATCCCCCCATTGATGCGGTCCTGATCATTGTCGACGGTCTCGATGAGTGTGATGAGGAAGAGTGCAGAGATCTTGTCAGCGTTATCTCGACTTTTGCTCATGATCCAAATCGCCCCGGGCTGATCCGCTTCCTTCTTTTCGGTCGTCATGAACCAGCTATCTTTGAGGAGCTACTGGCTTCATACCACTCTCTGGATATCTGGAACTTCCCCGCTGACAGCTCAATCCGCAAGTACTACCAGGAGGAGTTCATTAAATTGCGTCATAAAAAGCGGCGTTTCTTGAGGAGTGAAGCGGAGACTTGGCCTGGTGACTACATACTGGGTAAACTCGTTAAGAAGACTGAAGGGCTGTTCATCTATGCATCTACATTGGTCAAATTTCTGGATAGTAATTCAGATTCACCTCAACAACTACTGCAGAGGGCATTGGAGCAACATAACGGTGTCGATTTGCTTTATAAACAGGTTATATCCCAGGCTCTATCAAAATTTGAGAGCGACAATAACTTTGAAGAGATTTTTTGGGATACCTTCAGCACACTCCTTGTCCTTCGTGAACCACTTTCCTTGTCTATTATTGCTCAACTCCTATCGGTTCCACCTGAGCAGATTCAGATGGCACTGGATAATTGTGGTTCTATCCTCATGATACCTGACAGCAATTATCCCATCAAATTCTATCATGCATCATTACCTGAATTTCTCATGGATGAGAGGCACGCTGGAGAATACTACAGGGACCCAGGTGGATGTCATATTCTGGTGGTAGACAGATGTGCATCTGTGATGGAGAAACTTGGGAGTGAGGGTAATGAGGATTATTTGGAGGGGGCTGGTGAGTATGCGTGCGGGATGTGGTATTATCATGTAATGGATGCAGTGGAGAACAAGAGGGGAGTGATAGGGAAGGATGTTTTAGATAGGTGGGTTGATTTTATGAAAAAACTTGTTGAGAAGTGGTTGCTGTTATGGTGGCAGAATGTGCATGGAGTTCTGGGGTGGGATGTAAATGCTGATGGTATTGTTGGGTTGGTTTTGGTGGTTCAAGTGAGTGATTGCTGAACATATCACCAAAGAGTATATTAAGAGAATACACACAGAAGTATGAGAATTTGAGAGAGGAACTGGAACATATTTTGGTGAATATCCTGAAAGAAATGGAGGTATGTCATTCAAAGTGAACAAGTTGGCTGTTCAACTCATTTCTACTGGTTTCATTGGGAAAAGAGAGTAAGTAATGGAAATGATAGCTGGAATAATTTATTTGTTAATGACAAAGTCCTGTCTGTTTCAAAATCATCAGAAGGTAAGGGGCAGAAATTTCCATGGCTGAATATAGAATTTCTTATATGTAGTTTTACTCCACAGGAAGTATGTGGTCAGATTGCTTGTTGCAGTAGGGCATTGCCCTGACCCAGTGTTTCCCCCCTCCGACAGTATGTAAGTGATCAGATTGGTTGTTGCAGCAGGCCATTGCTCTGATCCAGTGTCCCCCCCCCTCCAACAGCATGTAAGTGATCAGATTGGTTGTTGCACCAGGCCATTGCTCTGACCCAGTGTTCCCCCATCCAACAGTGGGTAAGTGATCAGATTGGTTGTTGCACCAGGCTATTGCTCTGACCCTGTGTTTCCCCCCTGCTACAGAGAGTAAGTGATCAGATTGATTGTTGCAGCAGGCCATTGCTCTGACCCAGTGTTTCCCCCTTCCAACAGCCTGTAAGTGATCAGATTGCTTGTTGCAGCAGGCCATTGCTCTGACCCAGTATTTCCCCCCTACAACAGCCTGTAAGTGATCAGATTGGTTGTTGCAGCAGGCCATTGCTCTGACCCAGTGTTTTCCCCTCCAACAGCCTGTAAGTGATCAGATTGGTTGTTGCAGCAGGCCATTGCTCTGACCCAGTGTTTCCCCCCTCCAACAGGATGTAAGTGATCAGATTGGTTGTTGCAGCAGGCCATTGCTCTGACCCAGTGTTTCCCCCCTCCAACAGCCTGTAAGTGATCAGATTGGTTGTTGCAGCAGGCCATTGCTCTGACCCTGTGTTTCCCCCCTCCAACAGCCTGTAAGTGATCAGATTGGTTGTTGCAGCAGGCGATTGTTCTGACCCAGTGTTTCTTCCATACAACAGATTGTAAGTAATCAGATTGTAACAGGCCATTGCTCTGACCCAGTGTTTCCCCCCTCTAACAGATTGTAAGTGATCAGATTGGTTGATGCAGCAGGCCATTGCTCTGACCCAGTGTTTCCCCCCTCCAACAGCCTGTAAGTGATCAGATTGGTTGTTGCAGCAGGCCATTGCTCTGACCCAGTGTTTCCCCCCTCCAACAGCCTGTAAGTGATCAGATTGGTTGTTGCAGCAGGCCATTGCTCTGACCCAGTGTTTCCCTCCTCCGACAGTTGGTAGGTGATCACATTGGTTGTTGCAGCAGGCCATTGCTCTGACCCAGTGTTTCCCTCCTCCGACAGTTGGTAGGTGATCGCATTGGTTGTTGCAGCAGGCCATTGCTCTGACCCAGTGTTTCCCCCCTCCAACAGGAAGTAAGTGATCAGATTGGTTTTTGCAGCAGGCCATTTCTCTGACCCAGTGTTTCCCCCTCCAACAGAAAGTAAGTGATCAGATTGGTTGTTGCAGCATGCCATTGCTCTGACCCAGAGTTTTCCCCCTCCAATAGGCAGTAAGTCATTGCATTGTTTAACTCATTGTTTCCTGTCACTCAACTTGGTTTTTTTTATGATTAACTTTTCTTTGACCCTTCATCTTTATTTCACCCACCATCCTTGACTAGTGGGTGAGAGAAATCATTTTTTTAGTCCTTTTTCTGCCTAATTTGCCCTATATGTGATTTAGAAAGTGTGTATTTATTTCTTTTCATCATTCCAACTATGTGCTGATGTTTTCATTCTTTAATTACAAGGTTGTAAGTGCCTTATATTCACCAAACCATCAGCTCTGATGCCATACTTTCATCGAATGAATGATAGCGGGTATGTTATCATCCTGTTGAATATATGATTTATCTTTATCCCTCATAATTATATTCTCAGTGGGTAGGTCAATGGTCATCCTATGCTCTCTCCTTATTTCTCACCTTTCCAACTTCCTTCATCTTTTGCTATCCCAGCGGAAAATTGGAAATACCCAGGAGCCTATGGAAGACATTTTTGAATCATCTTGGAATAACTTGTTTCAATGACTACATGTAAGTCGTTTCAATCTCAAGCTAGATACTCACTTTAACATTTCTCTTCCAAGCTACTCTGCTATAAATGTCACAAAGTGGATGTCTCTTATGTCTGAATGACCAACCATGTAGTTCTTTACCTTTCCAAGTAATGTTCACATTGTTATGGTGCCGGCATGTATAGTATCTGTTTTGGGGAGAAGTAAATGCCATGCAAACCCTCCCTTCATTAAGATTATCTTCACTCCTGGTTTGTTTGATTATAATCTTGTTGCAATCTATTTTCAAAGAATTTCAACCAATTCATTCACAATCTCATGAATGTGTCAATAAATGACAAAAAGTATGACTTGAATTTTCAATCTGGAATGTAGATTTGTATGCACTTGATCCAACCTTTTGTACTTCAAAAATATCCTTCAAATGGCAATCTTACCATACATACAGCTGTCATTCTTTGTTAGCACCAATCTAAGGTCTTAGAATCCCATAACTTGTATTCAGCCAGTGAAGTGTAGAGTATCTACACAAATTTTACACATCTTGAGTTGGCATTGGTCATAGTGTATAAGCTAAAGATGAGCCACATAGTCCAAGGATTCCTTGGTAAAGGAATAAAAATGGCTAAAGAATCTTTCAAAGACTAGGACAGTTGATATTTTATCAAGCATATAGCTATGTAGAGTATTGAAATAAAAGCAAAAGGAACAGTAAATATGACTCTCAGCAAGTTTTAAAATGAGAGAAGGTTGCAATAAATAAAAGAATGACGAGAGAGTAAAAATTTCAGGCCTAGATTAAGAACTTTTAAAGAAGAAAACCAACCATAATATGTCCGGTCTAGATCTGGAGACGAGTTATCAGCCGAATCCTCGGTCTGGCCATTGGAGTTGGGGAGAGAGAGGGGGGTGGTAGGATACACAAGTAGTTTTTGTTGAAGTGACTGTACTTGAGGTAGAAAAACTTCAACACAGTTTATGAGTATCAAGAGTCTCACAAGCGGTACTTGATCAGCCTGATGTTCGACAAGTCATTACTTGAGGGAATGACGAGATGATGATCAGACTCAGAAGAACAGGAGTTTCATTTTGACGTAAGGGGTGCTGAAATCAAGACGTCGAATAATTAATTTAAATTATCCAATGTGTACACAGGACGGATGGAATGCTTGGGGCCGGAAAGAGAAAAAATCCTTCTCACCGACGTTCCCGAACTTTGTTGTAATTGTTCATTCATTCATTCTCGTTGGAGAGAAATACTCAGAGGGTAGAAGGATGATAGCTTAAGCGACGAGAACAGCTTTTCGATATATCACTGGAGTGACTCGGGTCGCTGGCAGATGTAGAGGCATACATAGGTTGTCCTGAAGAAGTTGTGCATTTGATGATAAGTGATGAACGCAGGAAGTCAGGTTCTTTCTTTTCTTTTCGAGTGTTCAGCTTGTTTTTTGGGTGTACTGGGCCACCCCAGGCTTCGCGTGAGCCAGAATTTCACTGGAAAGGAAGGGCAGAACTTGAGAGTGCGTTAACGCATGAATATGAACGGAACGAAAGTTAGACCCCGAAATTCTGCTATCGAGCACGTGTCTCGGGATTTATGACTGTTTGTCAAAAGCCCCTGGCACGAAAAAAACTCTTGCGAGCTACGGTCAGGAATGAAGAATACCGACTGAAATTTTTTCTCCTTTTCCTGCTCCTTCTTTCTCTCTATCTCTTTCTCCTCTACTTTATTGCTTGCTTGGAACCTGTGCACTCGAGAATCGGGCTAGTAAAGTGCGGGATTGGAGGTCTAAAGGCGTGAGTCCTAGCCTGTGTGTCTGGAGGTGGAAATAGGAAGACATCTGATGATACGGTTTGTTCCTTGATTTTCTTTTCTACAGGAAAATCCACACAATCATAAGACGTGCCGGGAGAAACTAGAGTTGATGAAAAGTTTCTATAGAGGAATCAGGATGGATGCCGCAGAGTTGTCGCGCTGGCAGAGGTTTGCTGCCAAGGGGGAATAGGGAAGTGTACAGCGACGCATGTAGCTGAAGGAAACGAAGACTTGATGTTCATGAAGGTGCGTATGCTTCTCGTCACTCTAACTTATGTTTCTGACCATCCTCCAGTACGGCGTTATTACAGTTTTGATGCAAAATCCCAACATGGACCGTGTCTACCTATATCCCGTCTCCGTACTTTTAGACAACTCTCACCTCCTTCCCCAAGGGCTACTCCGAGTACGTTGTCGGTCGATTCCAACGAAACATGTGCATATCCATTCCAACCTCAAAACGTAGTCACGGAATGATGACATGGATCCAAGTCGTTGATCGAAGAGTGACGTTGACGGTGGCTTTGCTCGAGGTGTGTCTCATTCTCTTTGCAAGTCTAGACGGTTGCTAACTTGCTTGCTTGTCATAGAAACTCGCCTCTCGATGACGACGACGACTCTGACAACACCTTTCCTATTCTCTCCAACTTCTGGTCTCCCTCGCTCTCCTCCCTCGGTGTTCCAAGTGAATTATGACACGTGTCAACCAACAACACCGGCCCCTTTGTCACCAACTCTGCTATTCGTCAACGCGATCGGATTCGTCCCTATTGCCGTTCCGGTTACATTGACTCGACCTCCAGTCCCCGTTCCAATCTGGATGTACCTACGGAAGCTACGGTGACCGGTATCGCTTGGGATGATTACTTGATGTCCACGTTTCCAGCTTCTTCAACTGGGTTTGAAAGCGACTGCAGTTAAATATACTTTGCCTTCCACTTCACCTAAACGAACCGTCAACGTGAACAACAAGACCTAGGCTTCACGGTGGATGCGAAAGCGGATCTCCCAGGTGTCGGACAAAGATTATTACAGCATTTGCCAGTGGTACGTTCTTCCTCTTTCTCCTGCGCGCTCTTTCTCGCCTTTTTTTCTTACTTAACTATAAAATCTGTTTACTACGTATTCCACCATCACCTCCGTCACCACTGCAGGCACCATCCACACATCCAAGTCATCCTAGTCCCAATCCCCCGAACTCATGTCATTTACCAACTCCGCAACCGCTTACCTCCCCCTCTCTTGCCTCTTCACTTTTCAATCCCTCATCTCCTCTGCTCGATCTTCAACGCAATCTCAAATTCAAGCTTACAAACTTCGGGCTATAAAGGAACCAGTCCAGGAGATCAAGCAGAATACCGTTTCTGAAAAGTTATCAGGTCTGCATCACAATCACCGACGACTTGTATTCTTTCCCTTCGTCCGGCCAAATCGAGTTTTTAATCGTTTTAGATCAACCTAACGCTATCATCGTCCAAGCTGCCATTCACCATCCTACATCAATGGTCAGATGTACATTACTTCAGTGGACGTTTTCGTTTCACCCGTCTTGGATCCTACTTATCTCCACAAACAACGTATATTTGGAGACAAAGAATGAAAAATGCCCGATCAACTCTATTTTGTCCAGTTCCTCACTCTCTCAACTCATTTCGAGTAGAACCAATCCTGTTAACAGAGCTTCAAACGACGATTGGGAGTTATTCATCCTCTCCTAATCATCAACTGAATTCCACCCATCCTCTTCTTGCGTTTCTTTACCCTTTATCTCTCGGAGGCGTCGCCGATCCTTCTACTTTCCGCGTTTATGGGAGAGCGAATGTTCGAGTGGATGGATGCGAGTCTTTCTCCTATGGAGATGAGTGTGCATATAGGGGCCCCGACGTATGGGGTTAGGGAGGCTGGAGTTGGGTTGATTAGAAGAAGCGGAGTATGATGGGAATAGGGATGGGAGTGTGAATTTGATGCATAACAGCAGTAGTAGTAGTGGAGGTGGAAGTGGAAGTACTGGGAGTGGAAGGGATACGGGTGGTGGTGCGATGGCTATCATGGGAGGGTTGAAAGTCGACGTGATGATGGGCGGGTGGGTTGGTTTTGTTTGGGTTTGGTTTTGATAAACCCCATACTTTTCTTATGTGCTGTTGTGTGTGGAGAATCGAGTTCAAACTGTACGCAGTAATATTCACCTCTGACTCATTCTTCGTCCCACGAAGCAGGTCAATTTGGCGACACTATTGCTACTTGCACGGATCAACGAGCCCATTGATACCTACAGCTGCTACCTTGGTTCTTTCAAGGCCCGGACGGGCCTACATACGCCTTCTCGTGCCGTTATGAAAGGGAGTTGGATTGACTGAGAGAATACTGCTGGGAGGCACGTCGGCTGTGAATTGGATGTGACTGAGCAAGGTGGTTTGTGCTCCGAATCAGTGCGTCATTGATTTCTGGTCACCTTTCACCTTTGTCTGAAATCTCATCTTCTTCTTGTGCCTTACTTCTTTCTTCTCTTGGCAGTGGAGTTGACATAGTCTCTGAGTCTACGGAACGGTGCCAACGTATGAAAGTGATAGACGCGAGCATTTCGATGAACACTTATTTTGATCAAAAGAATATCACAGAAGTCCCTGGAAGAGAAGGCACGGAGAATCGAAATACACTGATTATTCCTTTTTCTGTTCTCATTATTTTCGAGACGAAACGTACGCCCCTTTGAAACATAGAGAAGTGATGGCATTCTATCAAGTAGTAAATAATTTGCTAATGATACAAACCACTATAGCGGGACGTATATCCTCCTAGAGAGATTGTTTGCTGCAAAGTGAGTCCCTTGCAGCTTGTCCATGGTCAGCCTTACCGAGTGTCTTAATCCCTCAATACTATCAAATCTGCTGATTCGTTTTGCAAATGCGCTGAATCTAGTACGAGAGAAAATGAACGCGCCAGTAAGGTGATGAGCCCGACATCTGATCTGTAGATGATGTTGGAGAGTGATTTGGAGAATGATATCGTTTAGCTTTTTTTCACGGTACTTGGGCGTTCGAGTAGCGTTAGGAGAAACGCTTTCGGTGAGTTCTTCGTATATCGTGTAATCCCTCTTCAGAACTGTATCGAGCTACGGTGGGTTTTTGATTATCATCTTTGAAGCCGGGAGACTTGAAAAGTCGGATATTGAAGTTCGTGGAACATTACGTGTCAGGTAATGATGGAGGATTTTGAAGAGAAGATGAAGGCACGGAGGTAAGCGTAACGGAGTTAGGGTAACACATGAGTACGAGGGGCATTGTAGAGGGAGGAATCGGATGCAGGTATGGAGCCAGTGACGATCAAGGAGAGGATTCAGTGGGAGCAGCTAGAGAGGCTACCTGCGAATAGTGTTAACGAATGCCAGGATTATCGAGGAAAGGGAAAAGAAAGGTATATACAAGGAAGAGATAGAAGGACTTACCGAATAACCGGTTATTGATGATTCTGGAGCCTTTTCCTGATGTCTGGTAAGTCCATCCATAAGCCTAAGCGCATTCCGTAGACACTTGATCTGATCATTACTTGAGGTGACCCGGCTGTTCACGCTGACAGTATAGCTTCTTCGCTCACCGAGACTATCTGTTTTTGCATAGTCTTATTTCGCCTCCAATCCGGTTCAGACCCTCCATCTTGGCCTCTAAATGTCTCATTCCCACTCGGAGTCAAGGTATCCAAAGCAAAACAGTAAACGTCGACCCAACAGGTACATCCCGAACTCGATTTTGAATAAGACTATGATTGAGTACAGCCTGATTTGCGGAGTTGGCGTGAAGCCTGGGAGTCGATCGATCAATCTTGCATCCTCGGAGGATGGAGAAAGCCCCAGGTATAGAGAGGTTTGACCGGGCAGTATTTGGTAGGAGAACGGAGGAAAGGAACGGAGTCAAGCGTAAAGAACAAACCGGCTTCGATGGAGTGGTTATTACGTTCACGACCCTGCGTCTCTAGCGCCTATTCCCGCTTAGAGTCCGGCGTATCTTTCCAGCTTGTCAAGGATCGTTTACGTTTGTGCCTCTGAAGGACACCCAATTGATTTGATGGTCATCATCTTCGTCGATATCCGATGTCCGATATCACTTGGGCGTTCTTCCTTACTGTGCTTCTTTAGCCTTGAATTCACTCATGACACGAACGTGAAAGAGAACGCTTCTTCATAAACTCATGGTCTGCCAGTAGGTCTGTCAAGGTATTCGAGGGTTTCTATGAATAGCATTATCGATCGAGCTCGAAAACACCTACAACGTCAGTCCTACAGCTGTCATGTTAACTCGGTTCGGTCCGGATAATACGTTTGTAGTCATTACGTCCTACCGATACTCGACCAGCCTTTCTTTTGTCGTTTCTCACTTTGACGTGTTGCAATCTATGTGGGCTCTGGAGCCCTAGGTTTGTAGAGTTGTATGCAGATTCGTGTACGGGGGAAGGTTTCCTTTAGATTTTACCAGTTCAGTGCCGACCACCATTGACAGTATCGCTGTTGCACCGGCATATGATCGGACTTCTTTCGAATTCGATGTCCATCTCAAGTCATCTGAACATAAAGTTCCGCTAGTTCGGAGCTCCTTGCTTCTTTAAGGCCTCGCTGTCCACTGTCAGTTCCTACGTGGTTGGAGCGGTTTTGAGTCGTATAACTGAATCTATTGATCACTATCTAATTTATTCTTGCGCAGACTGTCACTTTATTGCAATGAGGATGCTTGGAACATGCTCAATGCATGTGGGTGCGGAGTGTCAGGTTGGGATTAAGAGGCTCGAGGGTGACATAGCACTGTTTCCCTCCCCGGGATTAGCTACTGCTGTCTTATTCCACCTCATTTCTTGAGCTCAAGAGTTAGCCCTCAGCGTCGGAAAGACTTTAGCAACGTGAGTCATTCCCGACATTTGTGTTCTGCAACTTTCCTCAGTATTACTATCAGCATGTCGGGTACACGTTACTTTAGCGGCGATGGGAACATCAACCAGTTCAATGCTTCAGTAAATAATGTCGCTGGCAATCAGACCGTTAATTCAGGTGCATACTCGTTTACATCTCTGCATCCCGACACTTAACGTCGTCTTAGCACCACAGGAGAAATTTTTTGGGATTCCTGCAGACCGAATCACTACTGCAGCATTATTCAATTCGGCTGAAAGCGAGGGCGCTGCGAAATGCTTGTCGGACACCCGAGAGGATATTTTGGGTGAAATCACGGACTGGGCCGAGGAGACTTCGGGCAAGTTGATATGCTGGGTTCATGGTCCTGCGGGTTCTGGCAAGACGACAATCGCTCGTTCAGTCGCTGACCGGTTCTCCAAAAGAGCTGCTACCTTTTTCTTTTCTCGAAACTCCGCGGAGCTTGCAACCAACAAAAACTTCTTTCCTACCATTGCCTATCGTCTTGCGACTCTTTTTCCTTCCGTGGGGCAGCAGATAGGGACGATTCTCAAGGAGGATCCACATATCATTTCACAAAACCTCTCGACTCAACTGGAAAAGTTGATTCTTCTTCCGTTGCATCCCCCCATTAACCTCGTCTTAGTCATTGTTGATGGTCTCGACGAGTGTGATGAGAAGGAGTGTAGGGATCTTGTCAGCGTCATCGCGGCTGTTACTCGTGATCCGAATTGCCCAGGGCCTCTCCGCTTCCTTCTTCTTGGCCGTCGTGAACCAGCCATCTTTGAGAAGCTACCGGCTTCGTATTACTCTCTGGATGTCTGGAAATTCTCTGCTAACAGCTCCATCGGCAAGTACTACAAGGAGGAGTTCAGTAAATTGCGTCATGAAAAGAAGCGTTTCTTAAGGAATGAGGGGGAGAATTGGCCTGGTGATCACATACTGGGTAAACTTCTTGAGAAGACTGAAGGGTTATTCATCTATGCATCCACATTGATCAAATTCCTGGATAGTAAAATAGAGTCACCTCAAGAACGACTCAAGAAGGCCTTGGAACAGCATACCGGTCTGGATCCCCTTTATAGACAAGTTATATCCCAGGCGCTGAGACTTGGGGGTAACGATGGCTTCAAAGCCATTTTCTGGGATACCTTCAGCATACTCCTGGTCCTCCGCGAGCCACTTCCCTTGTCTATTCTTGCTCAACTCCTATTATTTTCACCTGAAAATATTCAGATTGTACTTGATAACTGTAGCTCTATCCTCATGATACCTGACAACAATGACCCCATTCAATTCTATCATGCATCATTACCTCAATTTCTCATGGATGTGGGACATGCTGGAGAATACTACAGGGATCCAGGTGATTGTCATATTGTGGTGGTGAAGAAATGTGCATCTGTGATGGGGAAGCTTGGGAGGATGAAGAATGAGGACAGTTTGAAGAGGGCTGGTGAGTATGCTTGCAGGATGTGGTATTATCATGTAAAAGATGCAGTAGAGAACAAGGGAGGAGTGATAGGGGAAGATGTTTTATTGAAGTGGGTTGATTTTATGGAAAAGATTGTCAAGGAGTGGTTCCTGTTATGGTGGCAGAATCTGCTGCGGGATACCAATTTTGATTATATTGTTGAGTTGGTTTTGGTGGTTCAAGTAAGTGATTGCTGAATCAATTAATGAAAGATTACTAAGAAAATGCAAACAGAAGTACAAGGATACTAGAGAAAAAATGGAACATGTTTTGGTGGATATCCTGAAGAAAATCGAGGTATGATGTTGTTAAAAGTGAACAGTTTGCTTAATTAACTGATTTGTACAACTCTATGTGAGAAAAGGAAGTAAGTGATGGGAATGATAACTGATATGAATTCTATGTTATTGACAAAGTCATGGCTGTGTCAAAATCAACAGAAGGTGAAGAGTAGAATTTCTCTTGGTCAAATACAGATATTGATGTATATTTTTAATCAACAGGAAGTACGTGATCAGATTAGTTGTTATGGCAGGTTATTTCTCTGACTGCTCCAACAGGATGTAAGTGATCAGATTGCTTATTGCAGCAGGCCATTTTGCTGATCCCATGGTGCCCCCCAACAGGCTGTAAGTGATCAGATTGATTGTCGCAGCAGGTAATTGCTCTGAGACAGTGTTTCCCCCTCCAACAGAGAGTAAGTGATCAGATTGATTGTTGCAGCAGGCCATTGCTCTGACCCAGTGTTTTCCCCTTAGGCAGTAAGTGATCAGATTGGTTGTTGCAGTATGCCATTGCTCTGACCCAGCCCCCTCCAACAGGATGTAAGTGATCAGATTGGTTGTTGCAGCAGATCATTGCTCTGACCCAGTGTTTCCCCCTTCTAACAGAGAGTAAGTGATCAGATTGGTTGTTGGAGCAGGCCATTGCTCTGACCCAGTATTTCCCCCCTCCAACAGGAAGTAAGTGAGCAGATTGGTTGTTGCAGCAGGCCATTGCTCTGACCCAGTGTTTCCCCCTCCAACAGTGGGTAAGTGATCAGACTGGTTGTTGCAGGAGGCCATTGCTCTGACCCACTGTTCCCCCCCTCTAACAGTATGTAAGTGATCAGATTGGTTGTTGCAGCAGGTCATTGCCCTGACCCAGTGTTTTTCCTCTCCAACAGAGAGTAAGTGATCAGATTGGTTGTTACAGCAGGCCATTTCTCTGACCCAGTGTTTCCCCCTCCAACAGAATGTAAGTGATCAGATTGGTTGTTGCAGCAGGCCATTGCTCTGACCTGGTGTTTCCCCCCTCCAACAGAGAGTAAGTGATCAGATCGGTTGTTGCAGCAGACCATTGCTCTGACCCAGTGTTTCCCCCCTCCAACAGAGAGTGAGTAATCAGATTGGTTGTTTCTGCAGACCATTGCTCTGACCCAGTGTGTCCCCGCCCCAACAGGATGTAAGTGATCAGATTGGCTGTTGCAGCAGCCATTCCTCTGACCCAGTGTTTCCCCCTTCTAACAGAGAGTATGTGCTCAGATTGGTTGTTGCAGCAGGTCATTGCTCTGACCCAGTGTTTCCCCCCTCCAACAGGAAGTAAATGATCAGATTGGTTGTTACAGGAGGCCATTGCTCTGACCCAGTGTTTTCCCCCTCCAACAGGAAGTAAGTGATCAGCTTGGTTGTTGCAGCAAGCCACTGCTCTGAATTCAGTGCTTCCCCCTTCCAACAGAGAGTAAGTGATAAGATTGGTTGCTGCAGCAGGCCATTGCTCTGACCCAATGTTTCACCCCCCCAACAGGCAGTAAGTGATCAGATTGATTACTGCAGTGGGCCATTGTGCTTACTGCCCACTGTTTTCCCCTTCCAACAGAGAGTAAGGAATCAGATTGTTTGTTGCAGTGTACCATTGCTCTGACCCAGTGGTTCCCCCCTCCAACAGGAAGTAAGTGAATAGATTGCTTGTTGCAGCAGGCTATTGCTACCCATTGTTTATCCTCTCCAACAGAAAGTGAGTGATCAGATCGATTGTTGCAGGGGGCCATTGATCTTACCCAGTGCTCCTGCCCTCCAACAGGATGTAAGTGATGGGATTGGTTGTTGCAGCAGGCCCTTGCTCTGACCCAGTGTTTCCCCCCTCCAACAGAAAGTAAGAGATCAGATTGGTTGTTGCAGCTGGCCATTACTTTGACCCAGTGTTTCCCCCCTTTAACAGTGGGTAAGTGGTCAGATTGGTTGTTGCAGCAGGCCATTCCTCTGACACAGTGGTTCCCCCCCCCAACAGAGAGTAAGTGATCAGATTGGTTGTTACAGCAGTTCATTGCTCTGACCAAATGTTTCCCCCCTCCAACAGGCAGTAAGTGATCAGATTGGTTGTTGTGGCAGGCCATTGCTCTGAGCCAGTGTTTCACCCCTCCAACAGAGAGTAAGTGGTCAGATTAGTTTTGCATCAGGCCATTCCCCTGACCCGGTGTTTCCCCCCTTTAACAGGATGTAAGTGATCAGATTGGTCATTGCAGCAGGTCATTGCTCTGACCCAGTGTTTCCCCCCTCCAAAAGGAAGTAAGTCATCAGATTCATTGTTGCAGCAGGCTATTGCTACCCATTGTTTTCCCCCTTCAATAGAAAGTAAGTGATCAGATTGGTTGTTGCAGGAGGCCATTGCTTTGACACAGTGTTTACCCCTCCAACAGGATGTAAGTGATCAGATTAATTATTGCAGCAGCCCAATCTTCTGACCTAGTGCTCCCCCCCCTCCAACAGGATGTAAGTGATCAGATTGGTTGTCACAGGAGGCCATTGCTCTGACCCAGTGTTTAACCCCTCCAACAGGAAGTAAGTGATCAGATTGGTTATTGCAGCCAGCCATTGCTCTGACCCAGTGGTTCCCCCCTTCAACAGAAAGTAAGTGATCAGATTGGTTGTTGCAATAGGCTATTGCTCTGACCCAGTGGTTCTTCCCTCCCACAGAGAGTAAGTGATCAGATTGGTTGTTGCAGCAGGCTGCTCTGACCCAGTGTTTCCCCTTCTAACAGAGAGTAAGTGATCAGATTGGTTGTTTTAGCAGGCTATTGCTCTGACCCAGTGGTACCCCCTTCCAATAGAGAGTAAGTGGTCAGATTAGTTTTGCATCAGGCCATTGCTCTGACCCAGTGCTTCCCTCCCCCAACAGAAAGTAAGTGACCACATTGGTTATTGTAGCATGTCATTGCCTTGACCTAGTGTTTCCCCTCCCTAATAGCAAGTAAGCGATCAGATTGGTTGTTGCAGCAGGCCATTGCTCTGACCCAGTGTTTGTCCCCTTCAACAGAGAGTAAGTGATGAGATTGCTTGCTCCAACAGGCCCTTGCTCTGACCCAGTCTTTTCCCCCTCCAACAGCAAGTAAGTCATTCATTATTTATCCCCACAGGCAATCTTTTTAACACATTATTTCCCCTCACTAAACATGGGCTTTTTCTATGATTAACCTCTCTTTGACTCTTCATCTTTATTTCACCTGCCATGATTGACTAGTGGGTGAGAGAACTCAATTTTTTGTTCCTTTCTCTCTTTAATTTGCTCTATATTTCATTAGCAAGTCTGTATTTATTTCACCTTTTTGTCATTGTAATCATATGCTGATGTATTCATTCCTCTATCTATTTCCTGGTTACAAGGATGTAAGTGCTTTATATCCAATCATCAGCTCTGAACATACTTTCATTGAATGAATAATAGCGAGTATGTCATCATTTTTTTAATGATATGATTTATCTTTATCATTCATAATGATATTCTTAGTGGGTAGGTCAATGATTATTTCATGCTTTCTCCTTATCTCTCATCTTCCCCACTTTCTTCATCTTTTGCTATAACAGCGAAAAATTGCCCATAACCCAAGGTCTATGGAAGACATTTCTGAAACATCTTGAAATATCTTTTTTCAATGACTACATGTAAGTCTGAGTCATCTCAATCTCAAGCTAGATACACTCCTCAACAATTCTCTTCTAAGCTACTTTGCTATAAATGTCACCAAGGAATGTCTTCTATGTCTCAGTGACCAATAATGCAGTTTTTTTTACTTTTTCAAGTCATATTCACATTGTTGCAGTGCTAGTCTGTATTATCTGTTTTGTGACAAAATTTTATTTTTTCATTTTGTTAAAATTATCCTCAGTCCTGGTTAGAGATCCCCGTGGGTGTATCCATGGCACAGGTACCTGCAGGTTTCACCCATGGGAAACCTGTGGATACAGGTACCTGTTTCTCATGAATATCTTATAGATACAGGTCCTTGTTCTGGATATTTGATTATATCTGTGGGTATCCGCAGGTATCTGTAGTTTCTAACAAGAATGGAGGGGGCTTGATCATGTATAATAATTTTGTAAATATTGATCACCAAAACATTTTCTGTAACCAAAAGTTGTTGCTGATAAATTCACCTTGATTTCCATATATCCAGTAAAGAATGAGTCAAAAGAAGAAAAGATATATGCAAAATATATCATAAGGCTAAACGCTGAATGTATTGAATAAGTTTACAGATAAAACTTTTTATGAAACCTTCCAGAAATGAAGTCAGAAGATTATAGTGGATAAAATCTCTTTAGTTTGATATACTAAATATTGAAAATGGATGGAAAATGAGGAAGTTATATGCCAAATACACATGAAGTTACAACCTTTTTGCAAAAACTGAACATATTGAATAAGTCTACAGATAAATTTTTTATGAAACCTTCCAGAAATAAAAGTCATAGTGGATGAAAATCCCTTCAATTTGAGATACTAAACATCAAAAATGGATGGAAAATGAGAAAGTTATATGCCAAATACACATGAAGTTACAACCTTTTTGCAAAATGAATAACTCTGCCAGTACTGATAACCAAGACATGCTTCATAAATGCAAGTAGGAGCAGTTAAAATCACCTTTATCCTGGCATACTTAGCATAAACATTGAATAAAAAATGATAATGATATACACAAAACACATACATCAGGAAAATGGTACATGGATAATGTACCAGTAAGTTATCGAAAATTACTGATAACCTTGTTAAAGGGGGTAATGCTTCAAATATCAGTCAAAATTACCATACCCCAGAGATATTAGCAGTCGTTACGCATTACTATCTGAAATTAATATTCACACATTTAATATTCTGTACAATATCATTGAGCTAACAATAAATACTGTGAACTTTCCAAAATCTTTTCACGATTTATTGAAATCTATCTTACAATAATACAAGTTCATCAACATGATGCAAACATGTATGAGCAAGCCATGATCATACAATTATATCGATCTACTGGAGTAAGTATTTTGACCGTAAGTTCGCCTCCAAACATGTCATTTTTTACATTTCATAACGTATAACAGAAGGGTTTGAACACTGACCTAATTTAACACAGGCCTTCGGCCGACGGGCCACCACCTATTTAAGCAATGCGTAACGCAAAATTAACCGGCGTCAGTGATGAAGCAAACAGTTGAATTGTTGAAACACGTCACCTTACCTAGCACGTGACTTTATTTGAGCGGAGATTCAAAAATTTCGTGACCTTGGTTCAACTTCACTCGCGCGACTCTACTTTTCTCTACTTCAACCACTTCCACCGTCCTCACACTAACATATTTTTGTTGATTGTAGGGCTTCCATTTCTGACCTCCAATGGAGCGAGGCAGTTTCTGCAGTTGCAGAACTGATTTTTGGTGGGTATTTTACTCATTTATCCCGAGTACAGTGCTCACTCATTTCTTTTGTTCATTCCGCATTGCATCGGGGTACAGCTGGAGTCCAAGTTGCGGAGTCTTTCACCCTCTCATTATTGCTGACACCGTATTGCCTCCTCATTGAGGTCGAGGTGTGTGGGGTGGCCTGTGAGTATCCATCCTTTCATCCTATCCATTAACCTCAAATATCCCGCTTTCATTAAGGATAGGAGCATGATCTGGATCCAGAACTTGTACGTACTATTTTTTTTTTTGAGTGTAGGGTCTAATTTCCGAGGTGCTCATTCCTTCACATCTCAGCGGCCTCATCGAGACCTTCAAGCTTTTCAATTTTCCGTGGTCCAGGTTTTCCTGATGCATCGGCGTTACCATAAAATGATGCACGAACTATACCTCAAAGCTTTGTAAGTAATATTTTTGCCCATATCGCATCTCTCTTACGGCCGCTTTCTGATGATCCTTCAGCTCCTGCAACCTCTCAAGCCGCCCCCCGTAATTGATACTTTTAGGGAACCTAATGCGTAGTTCTTGTTATCCTTGTCGCATCAATTACTTGTTGTATATAGTGTCATAATACAATTAACTATTCCCACTCTGCGCTGTATAGTCCCTTAAGAGTAATGAGTAGTGAATATGCGGCCTAGGAAGCAACAGGCTGCTTTTTTTCTCTTGTCTATACCCTCGATAATAAGCTCTAATGGACGAAAATTAATACTAATGTGAAACCGGGGACTAGGAAATTACTGAAAATTTTCGCTAACCGCGCTATCGGCGCTACTAGTTCTATTTTTCGCTTATTTTCAAATCTTACCGGAAATATTGTTCGCATTATCCGAGGACCGGTTTCCTGATGTATAACAAGGTCAGAATTGAATATTTTTGATCCATAAGTGTTTTTGTATATCTCTGATGGCTATCAATTCACAAAAAAACAACCTCAAGTTTTTCTACTCATACTTTGATATACATATTTGCGGGTACCTGTGCTACCCGCAGGTTTGCATCTGCAGGTTGAGGAAATCTGTTCCCATGGGTAGGTGGCAGATACAGGTAAGATGTTTATAGAACAAAAACCCGTGGGTATGAGCACGGATACCCCCTGGATGTATCTGTGGGGATCTCTAATTGTAAGAATGGAATTTATATCAAGGACAAGGACGCTTTAAAGCAAGGTTGATTGAAGGTGAATGTTGTTTTTCAATCTATAAACCAAAACATAAGCTACTGACCTCAGACCTGCCACACACAGTGATGGCCCACCTCTATTCCATGGTGGTATTGGTACAAGTGCATGATAGATAATTTCTTACTGGGGACCGATACAAAACATAATCCATATTCGTCCATGGGATGTGGAGATGGTCACCAATGTGGTCCTGTTTGGACCGGAATGCTTTGACTTTCCTGGCCTGGTATGCTCCTGCTTTGCCTTCCAACCCACTGGCTCTCCTCTTTGCTTCCGTGTTGGCTTGAGCTTGGCCTCCCCTTTTTTGGGTTGTCTTGCAAGAGAGCTTTGATGTAAAAAAAAAATCCTAACACACTCTCTCTAGGTTGCTCCTCACATGAGTGAATTAGCATACATAATATTTGTTTATGACTCAACAGCTGCAGGAACTGAGCTCAATGAGAGAAGACTCAGAGAGAGGACTGTCTTTTGGGAGCTTTGGGTTTAATCTTGTATTGTTTGTAATCCTCCAATCTACTAGGCCTTTAATCTACTAGCTGTCAATCGATTTTTTTAATTTGGGCAAGCAAGGGTGAGTGGAGGCCTGAGCATTGTCCAAAGAACCAACCCAAAGAAAAGGAAAGTTAAGAAAACCACATATCTTTCTCCTATACAGAATGAATAAGTATATTATATAGGTGTTTTATCTTGCAGCATACTTACCCGCATTGTGTTGACCAAACTATATTGATTCCCTTTGACTACATTAAAAGCAGAATTAGTGATTGTTGGACTAGAAGACTGGTTAAAAAACTGAAAAATGGTTAGTTTCAGTGTTTCTATGCCATGATAAGTACAGAAAATACATTTGTAGCTGTATGCCTGGGGTGGGTTGAGTGCATGATGAAGTTCAGCCAGGCAGATAAGTGCAGCCATCTGCCTTTTAGGTGTTTGGGATCGTGACACGTGAAAGCAATTTCCATCCATCCAATAAATGCTCAGTACCTACCTGCATCAGTAGGCATCACAATTGCAAGAATTGGCAATTGAAATTGTCTACCCATGATATATGCTAAGCTGTACTCAGCAGTTCAGTAAAATGTGTTGTCTTACCAAGTTACATGAAAATTTTTATGACTCTGCTGAGGCTGACTCTATTACCTTGGGAAGGCATATTTGGAAAGAAGATTCTGACTTTAGCAGTGACGCATTGTCAGAGTTCCGCACAAGTTGCAGGTCTGCACAGGTACCCACGGATGAGCCGTAATATGACCTGTGGCAGGTACCAGGGATCTGTGGATCTGGGTACCCGCAGGGCCGGTGATACGCCCTACAAAATTGCCCAAATAAGGCTTATTTTGTAGTGTAAATGTGAAATTTGCAGTAGAAATGGTGAATAAAAGAACTAGAATGAGCCCGAAATGCTAGTTAAAGTGCTAATAACCAGAGAACACGGTCAAATAATAAGGCAAGATGTTCACGAATAGAGAAACAGCTTATTCTGACCATTAGAACTGATGTATTTGAGTGCCGGTAGTGATATTCCACCCAAACCTATGTACTACCAGTCAAATGAGACTTGGTACTACCATCACTACCCTCTAGCACTATTGCTACAACTCAAGGGAACAGTTTTGAACACGTCAAAGCCCCTATTCACATCTGTACAATTTGGAGACTGAAACTATCAGTGATCTATAATAAATGGAGTAGAAACTTGACCTGATAATTAACGGATGCTTAGATTGTTGACTTCTCGACTATCTACCGGTTGGTTATTGACGAATTGATGAAGACTATTAGTATTGCGATGACCGGTAGCAGGCTATTAGGTTTTTCGTATACTATAACTGAAAGAAAGTGGTACAAACTATACATCAATAGAATCCTGACAAGTCAACCTCTCAAACTATACTAGGGGGAAGCTACCATCAGTACTATCTTGAATAGATGACCGGCAGACAAACTACAGGCTGAGAATAGTGTCAACAAAAGGTGTAGATAACTCTATACCCAACAAACTACCGGTGCTGTACTCGTGGAGTACAAAGGTACTGCCAGCTCTCTAAACCCTACACCCAAGTGAACGAGCTGAGTCATTGCAACAAAAGGATATGGCTACTGTACCTCTATAGATGCAACTATTGGTCTATAGATCCAGACATCGATATATAATATTTTGTATACCCTAATGGAAGGACTTGACTTTTATAGTAGCCCTTGAATATTTCTTTTGTTTTTGTACAAATATTTTAGATACCTTTTGTCGGACATATAACAAAAATCTGGTACTGTACAGTTTTAGCTACAAGTAGTATAAATACTATAGGTTTGAGGCCCTACCGGCCCCAAGCAAAGTATGTTGAGTACACCGGTAGTGACCTCACTAGAGGATTGGTGCCGACGAATAGACAGAAAAGCTTCTTATTTCCAAAGTTCACTCATCTGGAGTATAAGCAGAAAAATACATGGTTGTAATAATAAAGTGTTTTCTGATAACAAGTTGTGTGTCTTGATATTGAACCAAATTGAGTCTGTGTCTGTTTGTGATAGTGCTTGACATTGTGGTCTTCACTTATTTGATTGGACTTGTGATATTGTGGGCACTTGAGCCTTTAAACTTGTGTTTTGTCTGAAAAGACTTTGTGAATTGCAATACTGTGAACTTGTGTGTGTGTTTTTGTGTTGAGTTTTGAACCCCAAAGCTATACAAACCCCAAAAGTTCTACCGGTCAAGTACAAAACTTGAACTTCAATAGAATTATACAGTGATTCTGTCTCACTAGAACCAGCTCTTGCACTATCAAATTACATGCATATACATAAGTTTCTGTGGTTTTTGGGTGTTTTGGTTTTGTCATTATAGCAGAGCCTTCACTTAGTTAGCCAGCTTATTATATTGGAGCCCACCACGAGGGGTGGTTCTAATTTTGTTGAATTTTCGTTGCGTTAAAACGCAGGGGTAACTCGCTATGAAAAACACTAGCAGCTATGAGCGCGAAAACACACACACAACCACACAACACAAACAACACAAAGGCTAGTTATTTCAAGCAAGTTAAACCAACGTATGTTAGTTCGGGGGGTTCGGAGATAGGATCCTTTATCAAGTAACTTTAGAGTGTATTGACAAGGTAGAGTGTATCAAAATAAACTCTGATTCCTTCAAAATGGATTGATTCTTCAACTAATCACAAAGTCCGATTTTAAATAAAATCTGACACTCCTCAAAATAGGTTCTCAAACACACAACACTTGGTATATCAAACGGTTTTTATTTATGTCTAACTCTACAACACTCTAGTCTCGAGGATCCAGACTGACGCTACCCAGATAGTTGTGGGTAGGTAGTCTGGTTTTTTCCTATAGGGCAGAGCTGTGCCAGGATTTTCTTAGGTAAGCTAATTATTTTTCCACAGTACAAAATCCTTTATTTTATGTTCTGTTCATCATTCAAACTCGGGAAAAAATAACATAGCCTTATAGCCTGTATGAAATACAATACAAATATCAAAAAGCCTAGTGCCCAAAGCCTTCTTAAGAGTTGTTGCAGAGGCAAGACTCTGCGTTGCTGAAAGTATGCTTCACAGCCACTTCTGCGTCAAGATTCTAATCAGAAATACTTCAAACTCACTAGTAGCACTACCCAAAAACATACAAAGCTACAAATCAGTAAATATATTTAAAGTGTAGCTGCTGGGTACTCTGCAGCACTTTTACAGAAGGAAGTAGGCCAGCGGGACACTTCTAGAGGGAAGAAACATGAGAATAAAGTTAGCTTATCTAAAATCTTTCTGGCGTGGTTCCGCCTGTGAGATAAAAAACAGACTAACAACACTCAGGAGAGTAGGATAAATGGAAAGTTGCAATACTATGCACACGGGCACTAGCACTACGAGGTATGCGTTAATTATAGTCCCGGTAGACTCAGAGTCCTCAACTGCAAAGTGCTGTCACTAAGCCAACCGCCAAGAAACTTTAATTTTGAAAAGCCCAGCCACCAGCAACGCTCTGCTGATTCGGTGACGAGCCATTTTTGCGGTTCTAGGCTCGAAATCTGATATTAATTATGTTAATAACATAGTTTTGAGCTTGGATACTGGGGGAAACTGAGGGTTATAGCTGTTCCCAAGCTGTTAACCAAAAACTAGAGCTATATGTACTGGAGCTTAGTAAATGGTATTTTACTACGTGCTTGATATGGAGTTTCGAAACATTCATCATAAAAACGGGTATAGCGTAGAGAGAATGCCGGCGAAAGACTACTAGGAAGTCGAGGACGTTGGAGAGTTCGGCGGGGGGCATTAACTATGAAAATCCCTTGGATTACGCATCAAGAACAATAGGAACAGCGTAGTTAATGAACAACATATATCACAGTATTATGTTAATTGATAAGGGTGAGACGCGACATATCAGGGAATTCTCATTACTCATCACTTATACGCCGGATCCTTCGTTGTCCGACGAAAAAAAGAGAACAGATATGGGAGCTATTATTCGAGATTACCTGCTTTTAATTATGATTACACTTTGGCCCCTGATCCTTTAATGACTTTTAAAAGCGATTGGCGCGATAGCCGCGATGATCAAGATAAAAAGCGAATAAAAGTTTAGAATGGCCTTTATAACAAGCGTAATAGGCTCCTGGCCAAAGGACTACATATTGTTCCAGTCTTAACTTATAAAAACTAGGTATTCACAAAAACATATAGAGACTACCGATAGTTAAGTGTTTTTTTGTTGGAGTTCAAAAAGATGAGTATGAAACTATATGTATAAACGCCCATGGACACGATGGGCGTCCAAACGTAGACGTCCAACTCCTTTAGACAAGGGTACCCATCCACCGTCTATGTCCATTCTACAAATATCTTGTTTTTGGGCACCCATACTCGTGCCTATGGGGGACCTACATAGACACCCCTAGAGATTAACATTCTTACCTTAAATATAGTTCCTGTTCCTGCGAAATTTCGTTCCAACTAACTTCCACTTACAACAAAAAGTTAGATATTTGGTTTTGTATTCGATGACTGGAGTCTGGACGGTGTGTGTCACTACCGGGTGGAGATAAGGTACCACCATAACCATGTTCACGTACTATCTATTAAAGAATGACCCCTGGCTATGTTTTGTATTAGGTATAAGCAGGTACCCTACACCTCTACCAGTGGTTACACCAGGACAAACCTGGCCTTACGAAACTGAAAGGACCGGACCATACGAGGACGAAACGGAAGGTTGGGTGACCGAGAGGAGAAACGAAGGCACAACCGAACTCGAACCGGAGGGGAAAAAACCCAACAGAACGTTCTCTCGAAACTACATTTTTTTTTTAGGATTGTGTGAGAGAGATCCAACGAGGAGTGTACTCACTTAATCGTATGTATTATAAACAAATACTGAGTTGTCGACGTCCTTGACTCGAGTTACTCTCTTCTGAGTCTCTCTCCTGACAGAAAACCCTCGAAACCCAAATTAGAACATAACAAACATTAGGAGGTTAGATGATCCGGAAATTAGATGATCGACAGTTAGCTAAAAAAATTAAACCCGTTCGTTCCCACTCACCTCCGGACTCGTAACAGGTTTCTTGGTTGGGTTTCTTTTCCTTTCAATTCTTTTGGTGTATAGAAAGAGGATATGTCTTACTTATTCATATAATATATCCACAAAATAGAACGTCGTATGAATGGGCGTAACACAACTGGTTTGATATAACTAAGGGAAACTGATGTAATTTTCGTCTTAATCACTAACAACCTGATCTTCTGACCAATTTTTTGACTTTTTACCAATCAAAGTCACAAAGATACGGTACTATTCATGTCTTTTATGTAAACATCGACATACGGACCCCACCCAACTCACGTACTACTTCAAGTCGGTCCGTCTATTCACGTCGGTAGACGGAAAATCCACAAACCCTAGCACTGTGCACTTTCGTTAAAGGTAGGTAGGTTATTTACGAGTCATGGATGGACGTAGTCATCCGTAGTGTTAACGTTCTTAACCGTTAACTTTAACAGATGGGTACTATATACGATTCGACATGAGTCGTCAAGTCATTTTACACAACAGAATGGTTCAATGTACTTTTAAAAATACTGAGACGACTCCGACTGAGATAATGGAACCCTTCCGTATAAACCTTTCTTCTAAGACTGAAATCGTCACTGCGTAACAGTCTCAAGGCGTGTTCAACGTCCAGACGTGTCCATGGGTGCCTACTCGGCATTATACTGGACACCGTCCATGGTCCCTAGACACCTAGACCCATGGGCGCGTCCCGGCCACTATGCGGGATGTTTTAACGGGTTTATTCCGAATAAAACATCACATTTACACTTTAAACGTCATCTTTACCACTTATTTTCTTGATCTTACTCGGGCTTTACGATCAATTTCACGATTATTGGTCTCTTGTGCCAGTTTATTATTCCGTTCTACAAGTGCTTATCTCTTTGTCGAATAAGACTGGTAATCTTGACTACATAAACTCACGGCCATCACTATAAGGTGGGTTTGGATACATGATGGTCAGTTTACTCTGAACCATGATGGTAGTGATGGGAGATCGTGATAACGATGTTGAGTTCCCTTGTCAAAACTTGTGCAGTTTCGGGGATAAGTGTAGACATGTTAAACCTCTGACTTTGATAGTCACTAGATATTATTTACCTCATCTTTGAACTGGACTATTAATTGCCTACGAATCTAACAACTGAAGAGCTGATAGATGGCCAACCAATAACTGCTTAACTACTTCTGATAATCATAACGCTACTGGCCATCGTCCGATAATCCAAAAAGCATATGATATTGACTTTCTTTCACCATGTTTGATATGTAGTTATCTTAGGACTGTTCAGTTGGAGAGTTTGATATGATCCCCCTTCGATGGTAGTCATGATAGAACTTATCTACTGGCCGTCTGTTTGATGTCCGACTCTTATCACAGTTGTTTTCCACATCTATTGAGATATGGGTTGTTTGATGGCCACGACATGAGCACCTCATGTTTCCATGACGGTCGAGAGATTTGGGATGTGGGTTCACTTGCTCGACTCAGTAACGTTGTTTTCCTATACCGATGACATGGAGATATCTACGTTGATAACCAGATATCTAGGTCTGTAGCTATATATTATAAAACATATGGGATTACCTTCCTGAACTGAAAATATCATCGGGAACTTATAAAGAAAACAAAAACATGTTTATAAAATCTATGGAAAACAGCCTGTATATTGTTTTTAGACCATGACATGTCAAAATCGATGTTCATCATATTTATGATATCCAAACTCCGGGATGGCCGGGGTTCGTTTCATACAACTCATGTGGCCATCACTGGAGTGATCTCCTAACCACGGCTGCTTATCTGTCTTTTCGAAGAATAAAGGTTTCAAGTGAGTAGACCTCATATTCGTCTTTTTATGTACCAACATTATTATTTCACAAAAGACTATTGTTCAACACACAGAACTATAACTTGGTTTAACTCAGACACAGACAAACACTATCACGAACTGTATAGCCAGAAGTGAATAAACTAACCTGAACACTATAAAACCCGTGAACTCGGAAATTTGAACACAAAACAGACTTTTCTGAAACACTTAACGTTATGACACTTGAACACACACACAAAAAACACAACTCAAAACTTGGGGTTTCGATATGTTTGGGGTTTTCAAGATGGCCAGTTCATGTTTTGAACTTGAAGTTATCTTAATATGTCACTAAGACAGAGTGATCTTGGTCGAGAACGTGATAGTTTAATGTACGTATATGTATTCAAAGACACCAAAAACCCACAAAACCAAAACAGTAATATCGTCTCGGAAGTGAATCAATCGGTCGAATAATATAACCTCGGGTGGTGCTCCCCACCAAGATTAAAACAACTTAAAAGCAACGCAATTTTGCGTCCCCATTGAGCGATACTTTTTGTGATCGTCGATACTCGCGCTTTTGTGTGTGTGTTGGTGTGTTGTGTTTGTTGTGTTTCCGATCAATAAAGTTCGTTCAATTTGGTTGCATACAATCAAGCCCCCCAAGCCTCTATCCTAGGAAATAGTTCATTGAAATCTCACATAACTGTTCCATCTCACATAGTTTTATTTGAGACTAAGGAAGTTTTACCTAACTAAGAAGTTGATTAGTGTTTCAGGCTAAAATTTATTTTAGACTGTGAGGAGTTTTATCCAAGAGTTTGTGTGTTGTGAACCATATAGTTTGCCAAAAATAAATACAGATTGAGATGTTGTGAGATCAGAGCTCCTAGGTCTGACTGCGATGGGTCTATCAACACCCATCCATCAGACCAAAAAAGGATATCCCGTCTCGACACGGTCCTAAAAGAATCCATTCGATTAATAAAAAAGGTGTCATGTTTTAGGAAATAAAATACAAGACAAGTAGTAAGTTTGAGCCCTTTTTTATTGTATCGGAATATCGGACATACTTTATGTTATGTTTATAGTTTTTCGGATCACGGGTTTCGGAAGAATTCTCAACAACGTCTCCGTTCTGAGACGCAACGACTTTCATACGAAGTGTCGGTGAAGACGCAGTTCTAAGATTAGTCTTTATGAAGTTTGAGTGATCATCGTGATGGGTTTTTGTATGTTTCGATGTTTAGTCATTTATATAAATTTCACATCGACGACCCATGAGACGTCGTGAAAATGTCTTCCTTCATCCGGTCGCCCTGTGAAGATCTCCCTTCTTTGTACTCTTATTTCAATCGAATAGATTTTAGAAAGACCGCACCAAGGCGGACACTCTATTTTTTTGTCTGATTGTTGTGAGTCCTCTCATCCTATTTACCTTTCAACGTTATGATACGTGTGCCCGTGATCGTGATGCTCCATACGCAATTAATATCAGGGCCATCTGAGTCTCAGGAGTTGACGTTTCACGACAGTGATTCGGTTGGCGGTTCTTTGAAATTAAAACTTTTCGGGTCGGTGGTCGTTGCGAGACGACTAAGCCACTGCTCGGTAAAAACGCCAAGATCCGAGCTTTAGACTATAATTAATACAATTATTGTATCAAAACTCGAACCTATGACCCCCTTTGACTCCCAATATCGACAAGGGTTCGACAATTGGTTTTTGATCTCGATATACATGACCTCGAATCATATTATGACTCATTACTTTCAGGATATCTCCACGTGTCTATTTTAGACTGGAATGGGTTCAGCATGAATAAGTTGGTCCCTTAACACCGACGCCATCCTCATTGTTCAGTTCGAGACGATACCTGCCCATACGTAGACAAGTTATTATACAACGTGTTTCAGATAATTCTATATCAGTCTAGAATGATCGACATCCTATTGAGATCAATATAGGTTCCCCTTCTTCCTTTATGAACTTGCAGAACAACCGATGTTCCAGGTTATAGCCTGAATCGCCCTTTCTCGAATATCCGAATTTAGCCTGTATTGCCTAACTGCCTATCGATAACGGTAGACTGGCCTGGCTGCAGATCCAGATTAACCATTGATTTCCGTAAGTGCCCTTCACGACTGTCGCCTATATCGTTTTAGGCTGACCTTATCCTCGTTATTAAAAACGAAGGCACCGACTATTTGTGACCTGTGCATCCTCCTTTTCTATCTGTGCATCATCTGTGCATCCTTTGCCTACGCACCTCCGTAGTTGATCGGTTAGTATTCCTGACTAAAACTTCACTAGGCTACCTCAGTATGGCCTACGTGCCTTTTTACCACGAAATAGTACCCACCTCAGTATGCTATCATCCGCCTATCGGTCCCGGCCAAGTTGTGGCTGTGCATCGTTTTAGGCTAGGTTTTTCCAACTAAGTTGAATTGGATATAAAATGTATGCTTATACCCGAACTTGCGTGTATACAAATTTAGCCTGAAATCAAAAGAAAAAACAAAACGGAGGGTTTAATGGTATATTTCATTTTCTTTTTACATATAGAGAGCTAGAGAGATGATAGATGACAAAGACATAAAAAGAACACTGATAGAGAGAGGAGCATCATATTTTCCGGACATACATATATGGTCTTTAAGTCTAATGAGCGGTCTATCGTGCTAAATTCACACTGTCGCGAGCCCCTGTGACACCAGATGTCAACTATCGTCATATTTGCAGGTGCCATAACGTTTCAGTCTAAATTAGAGGCAGAACACATGATCAGAGTCACAACACTAGCGTGAATTATTTCAAAGTAAAAGAATATGAAAACGGATCAAGAACAGATGACACTGAACTGATCATTCCCACTTTTCATGTCAAAGGCTTAGTCGTCTCGCAACGACCACCGACCCGAAAAGTTTTAATCTCAAAGAACCGCCAGCCGAATCACTGTCGTGAAACGTCAACTCTAGAGACTCAGATGGCTCTGATATTAAAGGCGTATGGAGCATCACGATCACGGGCACACGTATCATAATGTTGAAAGGCAAATAGGATGAAGGGGCTCACAACATCTCAATCTGTGTTTATCTTAAGCAAACTATTTGGTTCGCAACGCAAGAACTCTTGGATAAAAGTGATCACAGCCTAAAATAAATTTTAGTCTGGAACACTAAATCAACTTCTTAGTTAGGCAAAGCTTCCTTAGTCTCAAATAAAGCTATATGAGATGGAACAGTTATATGAGATTTCAATGAACTATTTCCTAGGATAGAGGCTTGGGGGGCTTGATTGTATGCAACCAAATTGAACGAACTGTATTGATCGGAAACACAACAAACACAACACACCAACACACACACAGAAACGCGAGTATCGACGATCACAGGAGTATCGCTCAATGGGGACGCAAAATAGGCGCCACCCGGGGTCTATTTTGCGTCCCCATTGAGCGATACTCCTGTGATCGTCGATACTCGCGTTTCTGTGTGTGTGTTGGTGTGTTGTGTTTGTTGTGTTTCCGATCAATACAGTTCGTTCAATTTGGTTGCATACAATCAAGCCCCCCAAGCCTCTATCCTAGGAAATAGTTCATTGAAATCTCATATAACTGTTCCATCTCATATAGCTTTATTTGAGACTAAGGAAGCTTTGCCTAACTAAGAAGTTGATTTAGTGTTCCAGACTAAAATTTATTTTAGGCTGTGATCACTTTTATCCAAGAGTTCTTGCGTTGCGAACCAAATAGTTTGCTTAAGATAAACACAGATTGAGATGTTGTGAGCCCCTTCATCCTATTTGCCTTTCAACATTATGATACGTGTGCCCGTGATCGTGATGCTCCATACGCCTTTAATATCAGAGCCATCTGAGTCTCTAGAGTTGACGTTTCACGACAGTGATTCGGCTGGCGGTTCTTTGAGATTAAAACTTTTCGGGTCGGTGGTCGTTGCGAGACGACTAAGCCTTTGACATGAAAAGTGGGAATGATCAGTTCAGTGTCATCTGTTCTTGATCCGTTTTCATATTCTTTTACTTTGAAATAATTCACGCTAGTGTTGTGACTCTGATCATGTGTTCTGCCTCTAATTTAGACTGAAACGTTATGGCACCTGCAAATATGACGATAGTTGACATCTGGTGTCACAGGGGCTCGCGACAGTGTGAATTTAGCACGATAGACCGCTCATTAGACTTAAAGACCATATATGTATGTCCGGAAAATATGATGCTCCTCTCTCTATCAGTGTTCTTTTTATGTCTTTGTCATCTATCATCTCTCTAGCTCTCTATATGTAAAAAGAAAATGAAATATACCATTAAACCCTCCGTTTTGTTTTTCTTTTGATTTCAGGCTAAATTTGTATACACGCAAGTTCGGGTATAAGCATACATTTTATATCCAATTCAACTTAGTTGGAAAAACCTAGCCTAAAACGATGCACAGCCACAACTTGGCCGGGACCGATAGGCGATGATAGCATACTGAGGTGGGTACTATTTCGTGGTAAAAAGGCACGTAGGCCATACTGAGGTAGCCTAGTGAAGTTTTAGTCAGGAATACTAACCGATCAACTACGGAGGTGCGTAGGCAAAGGATGCACAGATGATGCACAGATAGAAAAGGAGGATGCACAGGTCACAAATAGTCGGTGCCTTCGTTTTAATAACGAGGATAAGGTCAGCCTAAAACGATATAGGCGACAGTCGTGAAGGGCACTTACGGAAATCAATGGTTAATCTGGATCTGCAGCCAGGCCAGTCTACCGTTATCGATAGGCAGTTAGGCAATACAGGCTAAATTCGGATATTCGAGAAAGGGCGATTCAGGCTATAACCTGGAACATCGGTTGTTCGGGCTGCAAGTTCATAAAGGAAGAAGGGAACCTATATTGATCTCAATAGGATGTCGATCATTCTAGACTGATATAGAATTATCTGAAACACGTTGTATAATAACTTGTCTACGTATGGGCAGTTGTATCCTGTGTCATCGAACTATCTGAACAATGAGGATGGCGTCGGTGTTAAGGGACCAACTTATTCATGCTGAACCCATTCCAGTCTAAAATAGACACGTGGAGATATCCTGAAAGTAATGAGTCATAAT